>CANTUT010000347.1:5000-307500 GCA_947687605.1 Reutealis trisperma | reverse complement strand
TTGATCTTCTATTATTTTATGTTTATATATTTTATTTTATTTTTTTTACTTTTCACAAATTATACATCAATAAATTAGTAGTTAGTAGTCGGACTGGTGGAGAACAAGGCATTATACCAAACCAAGCATTGCAAGGCTCAAAAGGGAAAAACCCTTTTGAGTGCTGGCTTTGACTCCCCCTTCCTTTCACTTCTTAAGTGCCCAATGACAACCTTCTATTCTTTCACCATATATGTTTCAATTAAAATTAAGGGAAAAGTTCAAAAAAATATCACATCACTTTACGTATTTACAAATAGGATTTGCGAATTTTTTTATGTGGTTTATTCTGTTAAAAAATAAAGGTCTAACACTATAATACCGTTAGTCTTAATTGACGTAACAATACTAAATTTTAATCAAAAATTTTTTTTTAATAACATGGCATCTGACTCATTATCGTAAGATCTATCTCTAATAAAAAAAATTTTAAAAATTTAATTAATATGAAATAAAATTTCTAATTTTTATTTAAATAAAAAATAAAAATAAAAAGAGAGAAAAAAGCACAAACCTAGAACAACAATTATAAGCACCAAAAAAGAAATTTACTAAGAAAATTGTAAATTTATTTTAATTTGTTTACATAATTTACTCACTTTTTTGTTTTTGGCAAGAAATTTAAAATTCAAATTCCAATTATTAAATAAACACAAAAAAAGATCAGACCGATCGAATTGGCAACAATTGAACATTGCACCTGCGAGCAACAACGCATAAGAAGCAATGGTAGAGACTACTTGATTTGCTAGTGTTGGACATGGTAGTTTCGATGGCGATTTGTGTAGGTAGAGGCTCGATGACAATAAAGCTAGGTGGTTGTTTGAGTCTCAACCAATCTCAAACTCGCAAACACCGATGATGGTTTTCATATTCTTCATCTTCTCTCTCAGTTTTCATTCTGTCTTTTAATTTCAAATCAATTTTCTTTCTTCTTCTTCTTTTTTTTTTTTATTTTTTATTTTCTGGTTTGTGCTTTTCATTTTTTTAATTTTTTATTTAAATAAAATGTAAAACTTTTATTTCATGTTAATTTTTTAAAAAATATTTTTAATTAGAAATGAGTCTTACTATAATGAGTTAGATAAATAAATCTTACTATAATGAGTTAAATAATATATCCTCAAACTTTTTTTTGTTAAAATTCAATGTCGTATAACATAAGGTAAATTTTATAAAATTTTTCACTTTGAATCTTTCGTACTAAATGAAAACTTCATTTATGTTAAAAAAAAATGATATACCTTCAATTTTTTTTTTCATTTTTTTTTTCTTTGGATTCGATTGTTGTAACGTATGTAAAAGCATTGCCAAATGTCTCATATTATGTCCACAGACAATAACAAAAAGCTGACATAAGAAGTGATAAAAATCCTCAGGATTGGATTAGTGTTGTTATATCTGAAATCTGAATCATTAGGCCAACCTTTGACCCAACATCATAATATCATAATACATGTTCTATCGCATCCGCCACTAACATTCCATCGATTTCTTTTTTGTACAGCTCCTTATTCAATTGGGCTATCATTGCCATCTTATGAAGCGGTTTGATGATCGATTTTATCCTCTTTTTTTGGCTCGCAATGTTATAATGAGTTTAATCACCATATATATCCCAATTACAATAATAAAAGTTGTTAAATAATATTTCATAACCATTTTATACTAGAATTTTACAAAAGGAGAAAATCGTAAAAATGCGGAGGAACAAGCATGTCAGTAAGTAATTGGAGGTGCGAGGATGAAGCCCCCCAGTATGCTACAACTTTATTCAAGAATAAAGGTAATTATATATTTTTAGATTAATTAATTGCTATTTAAAATGTTAAAACTCTAATTTATTATGTACTGTAGTCATCATTATCTCTTTCAATAAAAAAATATTGAACTTTCCGTGTAGATGGATTGCAAAACCATATAAATTTTGTTTCTTGTGTGATTGATTTTTTCTCTTTATTTTCATTTTTTTTTTCTGTTTATAGATTAAAACAAACAACCCTAAAAATTATAACAAAAGTCTAAATAAATTAAATATTATTAACACCAATCAAAAAGTCTCAATTAATGTAAAAATTTATAGTTTTACTCTTATATTTAATATAGATTTTATATATTTTATTGTGGTCTAATTATCTAAAAAATCTCAAATTATACAATTTTTAATAATTTAAGCTATTTTTTGAATTTCACATAAATATATATACTTTATTTTTTTAAAAATATAATCCAACGATGAAAAATACAAAAACATGGTAACTATTGCAAACATATAGTTTTTTGTAAAAAAAAAAAGAAAAAAGAAAAGAGTCAACAAAATATTACTGTCTCATCTAGCATATCCAAAATAGTGTGTTTGAGTAAGTATCAAATCTTTGTCTTATTCCTTTGTCTAAAATTCTAATTCATTACACTTATCTCAAATCTATGTCTTCTTCCTTCGATAGAAAAGCAAAATTAAGTCATAATATCTTGAAGATATAACCAACAAAGCTTTGATTCTATTGTTTTGATGCCTAGGGCTATGTGAAACATGGCAATGTTTTCCTAACTAACTTTATTTTTTTCATCTTACACAAAAAATTATATGTCAGCAACAGTTACTGCATTTTTGCATTTTCTGACGCCAGAATATAGGTTTTTGTGTGAAAAATCTCAAAAGAATTGGATAAAATTGTTAAAAGCTATATAGTTTGGAATTTTTTAGGTAATTGGACCTTTTATTGTCTTTTTATTGTAACTAATTACCTTTTTATTAGTTTTCTTGTATAGGAAGTATTTAATTAGGGTATGACACAAATTTAAAGTTAGTTATTTGCCTATATAAAGGCTTTCATTGTATATTTTTAAATTATCATTCAATTAATACATATCCAACTTTTGCTATCAGATAGTGTGATTATCATTTCAAATTGACAACTCTTTGAAGTCTATATATTCACTCTAAGATTCACGGTACAACCTTATTGACAGCGAGTTATTTTCATGTGTATCTTTTCCATAAATAGCTTGGATTTTTTATTGGTTTATCTTCTTCTTTTGTTGTAATCCCGTAATCAATGGGATTTCTACTTTTTATCTTCTTTGTGTTTTCCCTTATAGTTAAGGATCATTGTACTATATAAGCCAATTGTCAAATTAATGAAAATACATTGATTCATACAAAATTTTTTATGGTATCAAAGCGGGCTATCTAGGGCACACTTCTTCTCATCATGACTGAAGAAACTGCCGCAAAAACCTAGTCCCTCATCACAAAATCGGATCAAACCATGAATGATCTATTATCTCAGTATATGTTACATCCATCTGACAATCTAGGTATCATTCTTGTTTCATGTCTTCTTAAAGAAGAAAACTATCCAACATGGCAAAGTGCAATGACCAATGCGTTACTTACTAAGAACAAATTTGGCTTTGTTGACAGAACTCTACCAGAACCTGATCCAAATTCAGCAGATTTGGTGTTATGGATCAAAAACAATTCCATGATCATCTCATGGATTTTTAATTCTCTTGATGTATCGTTTCATGATAGTGTTGCATACTTTGACACTGCAAGAGAAATCTTGAAGAACATTTATCACAAGGTAATGCTCCACGAGTGCATCAATTGAGAACTAAAATAGTGAATACATAGTAGAAGGAAATGACAATCGCTGCATATTACATGAAACTCAAAGGACTTTGGAATGAATATAACATTTATTCCCAAATTCCACCATGCATATGTGGTTCAGCTGAAGCTATTGCTGTTGAGAAAGAAAAAGAAAAAGTTCATCAATTTTTTATGGGATTACATGAAAAATATAATGTGGTGTGATCTCAAATTCTAAACACCAATCCTCTTCCTTCATTGACTCGATCCTATGCACTTGTTTCACAAGAAGAAAAGTAGCAACAAGTTGCAATATTGAGAAGAACCACCATTGTCGAAGCTACTGCATTTATTGCATCCAAGAACAATTCAAAACCTAAGGTAATCGGAGCAACAATGGTAACCAAGACACATAAAATCATATTATGAACACTACAAAAAGAATAAGCATATGAAAGAGATGTGTTTTGAGTTGCATAGTTATCTAGATTGGTTGGAAAAGAATAAAACCAAATCAACACGAGGGAAGGTGGCAAATTAGATACAGACCGTAAACACAATAAGACAGCAGACTGGATCTCCAATCAACAGCCTCACTAAAGAGCAATATACTCAACTTATGTCCTTGTTGAGTCTTGAAAAAACACAAAGTTTGAATCCAATTACAAATTTAGCTAGTAAGGCAATTTCTCTTTCCAATGTAGTGTTGAATGGATCCTGGATTTAAATGCTTCTGACCATATGACTTAGCAAAAGAATATCTTGCATAATGAAACACAAGTTCCTTTCAATCTTCCTGTTTCAATTCCTAATGGTTCATGTGTTCCTGTTAAATCCTATGGAGAAGTTAATATCAATCCTGACATTAAACTAAATGATATTTTATATCTACCAAAATTTTCTTATAACCTTATCTCTATCAGCAAATTAACCAAAACATTAAATTGTGTCGCTCATTTCTTTCCCACTTTCTGTGTCTTATAGGACCTAGCCACTAGGAGGCTGATTGGCATGGGTGAACTTAAAGATGGTCTTTATTATTTCAGGGCACTGAAGGTAGTTGCAACTGCAAATACAGTTCAAGACACAAGTTTTTAGTCAAGGCGCAGATGACTTGATCATCTTTCTTTCGATAGAATGTCGTCCATTGATAGTCTAAATCTTCACAAGTTGAAGAATTTCAATAAATGTTGTGATACTTGTCATTGAGCTAAGCAAGTTAGGCACCCATTTCTCATTAGTTCTATTAAAACCCAAAAACCTATTTATTTGATAAATTGTGATGTTTAGGGACCTTATAAAACTCCTTCTTTATCTGGTGCTCATTATTTTCTTAGGATTGTTGATGACTTTAGTAGAACTACATAGGTTTATTTGATGAGAAATAAAACAAAAGTTGATCATTTGCTAATCTCTTTTGTTGTTATGATTCATAAGCAATATGATTGTCATGTTAAGCAAATTATAAGTGACAATGGAATTGAATTAAATGCTCAAAAGTTTTAACAATTTTGTTAAGAAAATGGGATTGTTCAACAATTTTCATGCGTGTCTACCCCTTAACAAAATGGAGTGGCATTTGTTAGAAGTTGCTCGAGCTTTAAGATTTTAAGGAGGATTACCAATAAAATTTTGGGGTGAGTGTGTTCTTACTGCAACTTATTTAATCAACTACAAACTTACACCACTCTTGAATGGAAAAACTCCTTATGAAGTCTTGATTTCATGAAAGCCAAATTACTCACATCTTAAAGTATTTGGTTGTCTATACTATGTTTTAGTCATTCCAAGTTCAAATGATATCGTTATGGTCAAAAAGGATATAGTGTTTACAATTTGAAAACTTATAGAATTCTTGTCTCAAGAGATGTAGTGATTTATGAAACCATTTTCCCTTTTCAGTCTCACTCACCAAATACCACTTCTACTATATCATTGATTCCTATACCCATCATGGAGTCTGAAATTCAGAACAATTATGAAGATGAAATTTATAATAACAGGGAACTTAGGCTGACTGATCATTTTGATAAGCATGAAGCAGTTGGTGAAATTGATCAAACCAATGTCAACGATGCCCATGACAATGAAGAGATTGAAGCAGATATTGATACGACCGCTACTGCCCAAGGTGAGGTTGATCAACTTCATGATTCTTCTAACATGAATCTTGTTGGGAACAAGTATCCTACTAGAAATAGAAAGCATCTAGCACGTTTTGAAAATTTCATTGTTAAAATACCTAGAAATAATAAAGACACATCTCAATTTCATGCCAATACAGCTTCCTTAGGTATTTCTTATCACTTATTTCATTATCTCTCTTACACAATTTTTTTTCTCCAAAAAACCATTGTTTTCTTGCAGTCATTACACACCATGATGAGCCAACTTCTTATATACAGGCAAATAAAGATATTCGTTGGCAAGAGGTAATGAAAAATGAATTAGAATCACTTGAACAGGTAGGCTCTTGAGAAACTATCTCCTAGCAAGAAAGCAGTTGGATGCAAATGGGTGTATCCAATTAAATACAAGTCTGATGGCACTATAGAACTATACAAAGCATGTCTTATAGCCAAAGGATACACTCAAGTTGAGGGACTGGACTACACTGAAACTTATGCACCAGTTGCCAAACTCACCACTGTTCGTACCTTATTGGCAATTGCAATAGTCAAGTGTTGGACTTTACATCAGTTAGATGTGCATAATACTTTCATTCACAGAGATCTTAATGAGGAAGTATATATGAAGCCTCCACCGGGTTATTTGCCTATCCATGATGAATGTGTATGTCAACTCCAAAAATCCTTATATAGATTAAAACAAGTCTCTAGACAATGGTTTGCCAAGTTCTCTACTGCCATCACTTGATATGGATTTATGCAATCTAAAGCTGACAATTCACTATTCATATATCATCAAGTTAAAATTTTCCTTGCTGCTTTTATTTATGTTAATGATGTCGTCATGGTGACGAATGATGATTTGCGACTTAATAAATTTAAGCAATACTTGGAATCTTGGTTTCTCATTAAGGATCTTGGCATCCTAAAATACTTTCTTGGCATTGAAGTTGCTCATTGTCCAAAAGGCATTGTCCTTTCTTAAAGAAAGTATACATTTGATATTTTGCAAGAAGCAGGTTTACTTGGAGCAAAACCTTGTCATTTCCTTATTGAGCAGAATCATAGATTAGCACTTAATGATAGTCCAATTCTTCAATATCCTAGTTCATATTGTCATTTGGTGGGTCATTTAATTTACTTGACAATCACTCGACTAGACATTTGCTACTCTATCCATGTTCTTTGGTAATTTATGCACCAACCATACTAAGGTCATTGGCAAGTTGTTTTACGGGTTTTGAAATATCTTAAATCAACACCAGGTTAAGGAATTTTCTTTTCCTCTACAAGCTCTTTGTCACTCTCTGCCTATTGTGATTCATATTGGGCAAGCTACCCCTTAACTTGCCGATCTTTGAGTGGTTATTTTATCTTTCTTGGCCATTCTCCCATTTCTTGGAAAAGTAAGAAACAAACTATGGTTTCACGCTCTTCAGCAAAGGCATAATACCGTTCTATGGCTATTACTACATGCGAGGTGATTTGGTTGCAACAATTGTTTTTAGACTTAACTATTTCTTCTTCGTCACCTACACCTTTATATTGTGATAATCAAATTGCCATGCATATTGCTAACAATCCAGTTTATCATGAAAGGACAATTGATGACATGGCATTCCAAGGAGAATTACACTTCATCAAAATTGATGACATAAGCATGCCACATCATATTGAGAGATTTTTAAAATTTAAAATTTAAAAAATCATATTTTTAAATTAAAAATTAAAATTAAAATATATTTATTTGTGTGATGTAGGATGCTTATATCATCAACCTTGATGACGCATCATCCTACTTGGAACACCACGTCAGTTTTTTAATGAGTTGTTCATCAAAATTGTCTTAGTGACCTGACAGTGAAAAAAAATTTAAAGTTTAGTGATTAAATTGTAAGAAATTAAAGTTTAGTGACCAAAACAGAAAATAGGCAAAAGTTTAGTGATCTCTACTGCATTTTACCCGTCATTGTATTATATAAGCCAATTGTCAGATTAATGAAAATACATTGATTCGTACAAAATTTTATGAACCTATATATCTCTCTTTGAATTGATGGTTCTTTACAATCTATATATTCACCCCTTAATTGATGAATCTTTGAAACATATATATCAGACTTTTAATTGGAGTTGATGACATCTCTAGAGGTGAACAAATATATATAATCAATTATTATTATAAAAATTAAATTCTCAATTCTTCAAAAAATAGAAGTATAGGTGTATATTACAATCTATTAACAATTATTATTTTTAACATTTTCAAAACATGTTTACGCGATATGTATAAAGTGATTAAACAAACAATTAAATCTCTAGTGAATTAACTTGTTATTGAACTAGTAACTCAATGATTAAGTATATGATCACTAATGTAAATGATTAAAATTTTAAATCACTCTTATTAAAAATTCAAAATGTAACCAAATTAAAGGAAAAAAAAAAAGAGAAATTATTATTATCCTTATTATTACGATTAATTACAACATGAAGTTGTGTTTACTTTGGAGTTGATGGTAGAAAGTAGAATGACCACTAGTTGGGATCGAGGCAAGTTTCCAAAACTTTAAATCCTATCCCCTAACAATGAAATTTAGTGATAACTAATATGGTGCTTAAAATTTGACCTAAAACATTAGTAAGTCTATATTATTTTAAAAATATATTATTTAGTGTCTCTTTTATTAACTTTTGAAAACTAGCATTTTTCTTTATTCTAAGAAGAAACAAAAACAATAACAGAAATCACAAGAATTAAACAACCTATGGCTAAGAAACACCAAGATAGTCACCTTGAATCAATTGTACCACTGCATTAAGAACTTGAATTACCTCATGAAATCCCAAACGTTAGTTCAGAGCCAAATTAGCTAACATGTCAGCCACCTAGTTTGCTTCTCTAAAGATATGAGAAATAGAAACTTACCAATCTTTGCTTATGAAATCAAGACATGCGGATACAAGATTCGCATGAGTACCAACACAATTAGCCTCTTTATTCAACCATGCAGCAACAGCCTTTGAGTTAACTTTGAAGGGATATTAGGCTCAAATTAAACAAAAGCAACATGGTGGGTGAAATTTCAACTATTTTAAAATTTCACTTTCACTTGAATAGGTCCAATAATCATTCAAGCAATCATCTAATTAGTGTATAAAACACATGTAAAAGTAAGAAGAGCAAGTGGTAATCAAATTACCTCTTGAAGCCTATCAAGTTTGTTTCTTCTCTCTTTTCCAAAAGCTCCCCACTTGTGAAGTCTCGAGATTATCCACACCAAGTTCTACCTCTAAGATTCCTTTGGTTCTTTTAGATGTTCTTGATTCCCTCTCTTGGTAGCCCAAATGGATTCAAGATTTTCTTAGACAAACTTTTGGTGATTTGATTTCTTTTTAATGCTATCGAAAGATCTTCTTTCTACAAGAAACTTTTGTTCTTTTACAAAGAACAAAGATTAAGGAACAAGAAAATTGAAGAACAATTCTTCATTTTCTTTTGTCTCAAAACTTCGTTCTTAAATTTGATATAGGAAAAGATGTGCATAAAGTTTTCTAATAAAGTTTTCTAACTCTAGCAAAATTAAACATCATCATTTTCCTTATATAGCCAATCACTTTGTTGAGTATAAGGAGACAAATTAGATATTTAATTTTGCTTTATGCTTTACGATTAAATAGAAAAAAGCATCTTACCATTTATGGTTTATGGCTATTTCCATTAAATCTTAAATAGTTAAAAAACCATTTTGATTGTGGTAAACTTTCTCTAATCACTAAACTCATCACATGGGCTTTAGAGTTATGAAAAATCTCTAACCTCCTAAATTGTCTCTTTCCATATCTCATATGGACTTGAGCTATTTATAGTTTTATCAAAAACTCAAAATTAATTCTTTTAACTTATCTATAGTCTTAATTAATTTAATCCTTATTATTTACTCCCTCCATCCCAAAATGTTGTCCATTACTCCTTATTAGGATTTCCTGTTTTAAAATACTTGCTCACTCTAAAAATAGATATGTGTATTTATTTATTTTATCATTATTAATTGAAAGTCTACTATTTGTGTATTCTCAAAATTAATAAAAAAATAGTAATAAATGAGCATAAATAAGGGTATAAATGGAAAAATATAATAAAATTTATGAGTTGGCAATCAATTAATAATATTTTCTTAAACTATTGAGAAAATAAAGTGAACAACTTTTTTAGAATGGATGGAATATATCACATACAAATTAGGATTTAATTAATAAGAAATCCTTTTAGATTTAAACTTCAAGATATTCTAAGATCCTTGTAAATTTAATTACAAAGTTAATCCTTTTACCATTAATTAATTAATTAAATATGTTAATTAATTATTATAGTAAATCTTTTATACTTGGAAGGTGAATATAAACCGTTTATACTTGGAAGGTGAATACTTTTAGATATGTGACTTTCTAGGTTCATGTCTAATTAGTAATGGGATTGAGAAAATATTTTTCTCTACTAATGTGAAATCCTTATTTTACCCTTAGTCCTATAAGTTATGAATGACGCCTAGCATAACAAATCATGACTTCCTAATTAGAATGAATGTAAGTGTTTGATTACTTATTCATTTCATGGACCATCGATCCTAATTAACATACACTAAAATCCCTTCATTATGAAATCCCAATCTTAGTTAGGGTCATGGATTTTTTAAACCCTAATATGTTTCGATCATATGTCTATATCTCAATTCTAATTCTTGATAAAATTGATTCCTGTTAGAAAACCTTTCTAGTGAATTTTTAATACCTAGGGCATGAATTTGATTATTAAGAATAATCAGATAGCATATGACTTCTTCATTGTTTATCCAAGTTAATGAATTTTCTCTTGACGATCACTTATCTACTAGCTATAACTATCACATACCATATACCTTTACTTGAATAGCATTAGTATGTAAGCAATAGTAAATTCTAACCACCGATGAATGAGATACAATGTCCCTCAAGTCACAGAACTATATGTATAATTATGACCTAGATGATGATTTATTGACTAGCAATAAAAACTCAATATTATCATCATCTAACGTCACAATTTAACTATTCACTATATGAATATTCACATGTTTATGTTGATAATATTTGTCAAACAGTATGATGCTTACTGTCCCTATAATCATAAGTATCACATACTGATTATTGATTATAAACAGAGATAATGATCTTTCAAAATTAATGATGCCCAATTATTAATCTTATAACCATGAACATTTCAAAATATTTATTTAAAAGTGATATGTCATTCATATTCTCAACGCTTGAGAATAAATCATCTTTCAAAATACTTATGGACTACAAATATATATTTAATAAAATGGAACAATTTCATTTATAAACATATTTTATTACCATTTAGGGATAATGTTTTATATTTACATAATATATACACTACTCTAGAACATATACTCAAACAAACTTCTGCCACCAAATTGTGAAACCATTTTTGCCAAGCCAAGGACAAACCTTGAAGAATAGCCTAAAGCTATGTCCCAACTGCATTACAAACCAATATTAATAATAAAACCCACCATCCACTTTCCATTGTAGTCTCTAATAACACCACTAACCCTTGCAACACCGCTCAAGCCATTGCAAGACCCATTAGAGAAACTAAATTTAAAAAGATTTGAATATTCAGCTGCTGATATAATGTATTATTTAAAAATAAAAACTAAGATTTTTATTACTTAAAATTATAATAAGAAATTAAGTTTTTATTCTTTTTGGACTAAATTGAGCTAAAATAAAAAATTCATGTGTCAATTTGAGGCAGAGTTAATTAGAACTTCATAAAAAGTATAGGGGGGCCAATTTGAATTTAAGCCAAATACTAAATAGTGCAAGGAACAGAATTTCTGGTACGTATCTTGTCAGCTATGGACTTGGGTTGAAGTAGATAAAGTATTATGCATATTCCATTTCTAGTTACATCCATACAATATTAAACTAAAAATATAGAATCATAAAAAATTTTAAAAAATTTAATAAATAAATTTATCTTGAATTTTGTAGTTATATTTTTTTAATTTTATTCTAATTTGAATTTTTTTTAAATACAAGACCGGGCAAAAGCCACAAAAGATGCACAAAAACACCAAACAGGAAACTAACTTGTCATAATTCAAACTCTTCTGGACCAAGCAATACCATATAATCCTCATTTAAAAACTCGCTCACAACTTTGGAAAGAGTCAGAATTTCATGAAAACCCAACGGATAGTGCAACACCTTATTAGCAAGTTGGTCAGCAATCTAATTAGCCTCACGATAACATGCACTACTTTAACATTCCAGTCTCTACAAATCAAATCTAAGCAATTCTCGGCCAGGTTCGCGTGAATGCACAGACACTTACTTTGCTCATTAAGCCACTACATTACTAATAACGAGCCAGCTTCGACCACCAAGTTACAGATGCCTTTAAGCTAAAGACAGCCCATGCAACAACGCCCATAGTTCAACCCCTCTACATTACACAAACCAATATGCATCACAAATCTAGTGCACCACCTCCCATTGCTGTCTCTTATCACTCCACCCCCACCAGCCTACTTGATATGTCCTTTGCTATACCCATCCATATTGAGAGTACACCAATTAACTTGAGGGCACTACCATCTGATCATCCTATCCTTATAAACATTATTCACCCCACCAGCAATCTTATGAGACTTCATTGCTTGAAATTTTTTTATTATACTTCCATCTTAAAGTTGAATAAAAAATAACACTGATGAATATTTTTCATAAAAAAGAAAATTTGGCTTTGAAATTTATTAATTATAGTAAAAATACAATCCCATATTAATTGATTACAAACATATTAAGTGATTAATATAAATTTAAAGTTGAATAAAAAATAACACTAATTATATTTTTCACAAAAAAGAAAATTTGGCTTTGAAATTTATTAATTATAGTAAAAATACAATCTCATATCGATTAATTACAAATATATTAAGTAATTAATATAAACGTAATATGATATCAAAGTTTAATCGATTATTGTGCCATCTCATGTTCTATCATAATTTGGACTGGAATTTCAATTTCTTACCCATTGAAAGTTTCTTTCAATTTCTTACCTGTTAAGGGTTTCTTTCAATTTCTTACTCATTGAGAGTTTCTTTCAATTTCTTGTCCGTTGAGAGTTTTTTTCAATTTCTTACCCGTAAATAGTTTCTTTTAATTTCCTGCCTGTTGAGGGTTTCTTCCAAATTTTTTACCCATTGAGGGTTTCTTTCAAATTTCTTACCCATATAGGGTTTCTTTTAATTGTCTTACCCTTGGAGAATTTCTTATCTTACTCGTAGAGGGTTCTTTTTAAACAATTCAGTTCGTATCATAAATTATAAATGTCAACTAGATTTAATAAAAAATTATCTTTACCCAGTTGCCACCTAAGAGGAGCTATTAAGAATATAATCACATATTGTTATGATAATATTGATGATAATATATGAGTAGTATGGTATGATTGGATGTCTATCACTATCTCTATAAATAGTTTTCTTTTGTAAATAGGACTTTATCTTTGATCCTATCTCTATAACATTTTACACCTATAAATAGGTACTATAGTCAATGAAATGACATATAGAAATTTATTTTCTTTTCTATTTTCTATTTTCTCTATTCTTTATAATCGTTCTTTATTTTGTAATACGTTATCAGTATGAATTTGTTCTACCATTTGTTCTTTATTTTTTTTCCCAAGGTATTCTCTCTATTCTTTATAATTATTTTTTATTTTTTTCTCATTTCGAATGATATATGAATCATATATATTCTTAAATAGATATATGCCTATGGCTTAATACACATATATGTTCAAAATGTATTTATCTTATTGTGTCAATTAAATTAAATATATATTTTTTTAATGCTTTTTGATGTGAGCATAAAAACGAGCATATACACACACACATACACACACGCATATATATATATATAGATACATATATGTATATAGACAAATACACACACATATATATATATATGATATGAATCGTTTTTTTTTTTTTTCAAAACAATCATTATGTTAACATATTTTAATAACATATTTTAGTAACATATTTTTTTATATATATTTTAATACCATATAGTGCTAGTTGTTTTTTTTTTTTTATTTTTTTTATGATGTTTAGATTTTATGAAATCGTTTTGTTTTTATTTGATATGAATGGAGTTTCATTTTTTATATATAACCTTTTATTTGGATATTGATCAAATTATAATTCCTGAAAAACTATTATTACATTTTAAATTCTAATTTATGAAAAAATTGGTATTATTTATAGTTTCTAAAGAACTAATTAAATAAATAAGATATAAATTCCTGAAGAATTTTGGTCTAAGTTCCTAAAGAACTAAGTATCCTGAAATCTAGTATTTCAATTCATTAAAGAATTATTTTCTATTCCTGAAAAACTAAATGCGTTGTCTACAAGTCTTTAAAAAACTGATTTAATTATGATACGAATTAACATATTACTAATTTTTGTATAGACAATATTGAACTTGACAAAACTCGAATTTGTGATCCTCGACATAACAGGCAAGAATTATTTGTTATGGATACTAGATGCTGAAATACATCTGGATGCTATGGGTCTTGGAGATGCAATCAAAGATGAAAATCAAGAATCTCAACAAAATCACGCCAAGGTGATGATTTTCCTTCGTCATCATCTTCATGAAGGATTGAAACTTGAATATTTGATAGTTAAAGATCCATTAATCCTTTCGAATAATTTGAAAGAGAAATATGACCATCATAAATCGGACATCCTTCCAAAAACTCGTTATGAATGAATGCATTTATGATTACAAGATTTTAAAACTGTAAGTAAATATAATTCTGTAGTTTTCAAAATTAGTTCTAAATTGAAATTATGTGGAGAAAATATTATTGACCATAATATGTTAGAGAAGACATTTACTAAATTTCATGCCTCGAATACACTTCTGCAACAGTAATATCGAGAAAAAGATTTCAAGAAATATTCTGAATTAATTTTATGTCTTCTTATTGCTGAGCAAAATAATGAGCTCTTATTGAAAAATTATGAAACTCGTCTAACTGGTTCTGCTCCATTCTTTGAAGTGAATGAGACAACATATAATAATATTAGGCATGGACGAGGAAGAGGACGAAAACATAATCATGGTCGAAGATGTGGTCGAGGTTATGGCCGAAATCATAATAATAGCAATCGTGGTGGTCATAAAAATAATAATACATCTTTCCACCAGAAGTGAAAAAATCATGAAGAGAAAGAGAATAATGGATCAAAGCAAAATACAGAAAATCAATATTATCGATGTGGCATGAAAGGGCATTGATCTCATCACTGTTATATGCCAAAACATCTTATTGATCTCTATCAAGAGTCCTTAAAAAAAAAAAAGATAAAAATGTAGAAAGAAATTTGGCGGAAAATGATGATGTTTTTGGTGATGATTCTATCGATTTCACACATTTAGATGTGTCAGATTTCTTTGATAATTTTGAAAGAAAAATTGATCATTTGATTAGTAATAGCAATGTAAATGCCTAAAATTATGTGTTTCCTTTAGTTACCTTAGTTTGATATATGTTTTTAATTTGAACACTTGTTTAAAGTCTTGATGAATTATTTATTTTTAAGTATTTTTGCATTAATTTTAAATCAATGATTTATATTGAGTTGTTTTTTACAAATATGTTTTATCTTTATGAAGATATTATGGATCCTGTTCAATCATCAGTAGGATTAAGAACAAATGATGCAGACTTGCGTCTTGCAGATAGTGCAACCATGCAAACCATTTTAAAATATAAGAAATATTTTTCTCACCTAACAATGGGAGAAACTTATGTTAATACAATATCTTGTAGTAAAAGAATAATTGAAGGCTCTAGAAGAGCTGATGTATTACTACTTAGAGGGACATATTTCTTTATTAAAAATGCATTGTTCTCTCTAAAATCTTGCAGAAATTTATTGAGTTTTAAAGATATCTACCAAAATGGATATCATGTTGACATTACAAATGTTGGAAATATTAAATATCTCTATATCATAACCCTTGTAATGGGTAAGAAATGTGTATTAGAGAAATTACCTGCTTTCTCCTCTGGCTTATATTACACATATATGTGTACAATTGAAACAAATGTGGTAGTAAACAAGAAGTTTATTGACCCAAATTCTTTTCTTATTTGGCATGATCGATTAGGTCATCATGGATCAATAATGATGCGAAAAATTATTAAGAGCTCAAATGGCCATCCATTAAAGAACCAGAAGATTCTTCATTGTGATGAATTTTCGTATTTGGCTTGCTCTCAAGGAAAGTTGATTATTAGGCCTTCACCAAGCAAAATTCCAAATGAATCACCTAAATTTCTGGAACATATATAAGGTGATATTTATGGACCAATTCATCTACCGTGTGGACCATTTAAATATTTTATGGTGTTGATAAATGCATCAACAAGATGGTCACATGTATATTTATTATCAAGTCGAAATCTAGCATTTGCTAGATTATTTACTCAAATAATTCAATTAAGAGCACAGTTTTTAGATTATGCTATTAAGATAATTCGTCTTGATAATGCTCATGAATTTACATCTAAAGTCTTTAATGATTATTGCATGTCAATTGGAATAACTGTTGAACATCCTATAGCTCATGTTCATACTCAAAATGGTATAGCAGAATCTTCTATTAAACTTCTCCAATTAATAGCTGGACCATTGCTTATGAAAACAAATCTCCCAATTTCTATTTGGGAACATGCAATTTTACATGCAGCAACTATTATACGCATCAGGCCAACTAGTTATCATAAATTTTTACTATTACAGTTAGTTTCTGGCCAGGAGCCAAATATATCCCATTTGAGAATTTTTGGATATGTTGTTTATGTCCCCATTGACCCCCTACATTGCACAAAAATGGGATCTCAGAGGAGATTAGGAATATACATTGGATATGAATCTCCTTCTATAATTAAATATCTTGAACCATTAACGGAGAATGTCTTTACCGCGAGATTTAATGATTATCATTTTAATGAGGCTTTGTTTCCTAAATCGGGGGGGTGGGGGGAGGAGAACAAGAAATTAGGGAAATAAATTATTTGGTATGAGCCATCATTAAATCATCTTGATCCTTATACCAAACAATGTGAATTAGAAGTTCAAAGGATCATTCATTTGCAAAGTATAGCAAACCAATTGCCAGATGCATTTTGTGATCCAAAAAGAGTTACTAAATCTCATATTCTAGCTGAAAATGCTCCAATTGGAATTGATGTCCCAGTAGGACATGTTAATAATATGGCAAATGAGTCCATGACATGCCAGAAGCGTGGTATGCCATTCGGTTCCAAGGATAAAAATCCATGAAAAAAAAGGGAACAAAATAGACAAAATGATAATCCCCAAACTATTGATGCTCTTGAAGAGTCTGTAACAGAAATAGTTGACATAGATGAGCAAATAATCCCATAAGAGGTTCAAGTACCTGAAAATGATAACAAAGAGATCTCAATCAACTATGTCAATTCAAGAAAGAGATGGAGCCAAAATGAAACTATTGTTGACAATGTATTTGCATATGCAGTAGCAATTGATATTGTAAAAGAAAGTGAGGACATTGAACTAACGTCTATTAATGAATGTCGACATAGAGATGATTGGCCAAAATGAAAATATGCAATCCATGCAGAATTAAATTCATTAGAAAAATGCCAAGTCTTTGGGTCCATTGATTTAACCCCTTAAAATATTAAGCCAGTAGGCTATAAATGGGTTCTTGTGCTTAAACATAATGAAAAAAATGAAATTGTGAGATATAAAGTACGACTTATAGCACAAGGGTTCTCACAAAAACCTGACATTGATTATGAGGAGACTTATTCTCCAATTGTAGATGTAATTACATTTAGATTTTTAATCAAACTGGCAAGTTTAGAAAGACTTCATATACAACTTATGGATGCCATTATAGCATATTTATATGGATTACTTGACAATGACATATATATGAAAGTTTCTAAAGGACTGAAAATGCTTGAAGCATGTAGCTCAAAACCTTGAGAAATGTATTTAATTAAGCCACAAAGATCTTTGTATGGACTAAAACATTATGGACAAATATGGTATAATCGTTTTAGTGAATATCTTTTGAAGGAAGGATATACTAACAATCCAATTTATCCATGTGTTTTTATTAAGAAAACAAAGTTTGGTTTTGCTATAATTGCAGTGTATGTTCATGATTTAAATATCATTGGGACTACTGAAGAGTTGACAGAGACAGTAACTTATTTTAAAATTGAATTTGAAATGAAAGATTTGGGACAAACAAAATTCTATCTCGGCCTGCAGATCAAGCATTTATTTAGAGGGATTTGTATTCATCAGTCAGCTTATATTGAGAAATATTAAAACGTTTTAACATGGATAAATCCCATCCAATGAGTTCTCCCATTATTGTTAGATCTCTTGATGCAAAAAAGGACCCTTTTCATCCTTGAGAAGATGGTGAAGAAGTACTTGGTCCAAAAGTACTATATCTTAGTGCAATTGGTGCATTAATGTATCTTGCTAATTGTACAAGACCTGATATAGCATTCTCTATAAGTTTACTAGCAAGATATAGTTCTTCACTAACTCGAAGACATTGAAATGGTATGAAACAAGTATTTCATTATTTACATGGTACATCATATATGGGTTTATTTTACCCCGATGACTCAAAATATGAATTAATTGGATATGCAAATGCTAGATATTTATTTGATCCACATAAAATTCGCTCACAAGCAGGTTACTTGTTTACATATGGTGGCACTGCCATATCTTGGTGTTCTACTAAATAAATTTTGACTGCCACATCATCTAATTATGCTGAAATATTAGCAATTCACGAGGCTAGTAGAGAATGCATATGATTGAGGTCTATGGTCTAACATATCAAAGAGACATGTGATCTTCAATTTGATAAACGATGGCCAACAATGCTATATATATGAAGATAATGCTACTTGTATTGCACAACTCAAGGGAGGATACATTAAAGGGGATAGAACCAACCACATCTTGCCAAAATTCTTTTTCACACATGAGCTTTAAAAGTAAGAAGTTCTAGACAAATTTGATCTATCGATAATTTGGCAGATTTGTTTACAAAAGCACACCCTGCAGCCACATTTGAGAAGCTAGTTAATAAAATTAGCATATGCTGACTAAGAGATCTTTGATAGAAATCATGTTTTCATGAGGGGAAGATTTTAATGCACTGTACTCTTTTTTCCTTAGCCTAGGTTTATACCATTGGGTTTTCTTGTAAAATTTTTAACGAGACAGTTTCGTGTCGCAAGTATCTACAAGAATAATGTATTCTTTTACTTCGCTAAGATTTTTTCCAATAGGGTTTTCCTTAGTAAGGTTTTAATGAGACATATTCTTTGTAATAGACATCCAAAGAGAGTGTTGTGATAATATTGATGATAATATATGAATAGTATGATATGATTGGATATCTATCACTATCCCTATAGATAATTTTTTTTGTGTAAATAGAACTCTATTTTTGCTCATATCTCTTTAACTTTTTACACTTATAAATAAGTACTATAGTCAATGAAATAACATATAGAAATTTATACTCTTTATAATTGTTTTTTATTTTACAATAGATATTGATTTATTACAAACATATTAATTGATTAATATAGAAATGAACTCCTCAACCTTAATAGCTAATTTTTTATGTTGGTTCTCCCAAATCCAAATTAAAAACTTATATTTAAATTTTTGATGAAAATAATTAATTTTTCAACTTAATTTTGTGAATTTAATAAACTACTAGCTAGTAATCAAATTATTGACTTAATTAATCAAACGTGTAAATTTTAATCAAAATTTAAAAAATTAAATTGATAATATGCTATAATAAATTTATGAGTCAATTTAGTCTTTTACCCCTTTTAATCAATAAATTTTTTTATAATTATAATTTATGATGAAATTACAAGAATTAACTTTGCAAATGAAGATAGAATTGATAAAAAAAAATAAAAATAAAAAAATAATTATAAAAATGTACAAAATCCTGATTAAATTTATCTATTATGCCTTAAAAAATATATACTATAACAAATGCTATCATGATAAACTTATAAAATGTTATTTCTTTGCCACATCATATCTACGGCCTTTTCTTTGCCATATCCAGTAGGCACATAACAAGTGAACTGCTACTTTCCAATTTCCAATCGCAAGATGGCCACTGTAATCTACCGGGAGGATTGTGTCCAAATTGGATTGTGTCCAAATTGAAGGATTGTCAGAATGTAGTGTGATGTTAGAAAAATATACGAGTCAACTTTATTTTTATTTTTATTTTTTATGAGTATTAAGTCATATACGAAATATGATTTTTTTTTATTAAATTTAAATATTATTAAATAATTTTAAATGTTAATATAGAAAAATATATGAGTCAACTTTATTATATGTGCATCAATTGAAAAATAATAAAAAGACATCATATATATTGATATGATCTGTATAAATTTTCAATTAGAACTTATAGAAATATAATAATACGAAGAAAAAAAAGATTATTTTCTGTGAGATAATTTCATTAAAATAGTTATTAAAAAACTTTTTCATTTAACTTTTGTTATATATTAGTACATTCAATGCGTGCGATGCAAGAGATTCCTAACTTATTATGCTAATTAAATAATAAATACTTGAAATTATAATAACTTTTTATTATTCTGATTAAATTAAATAATAATTATGTTATCTTTTATTTTTTTAATTGAATTCATTTTTTTATTTAAATTAAATATAATTAATTATATATTAAATAATAATTATTTTATTCTCTTCTTATTCTAATTAAATTTATTTTTTCTTCATTTAAATTAAATATATTTAAATAATTATATTATTTAATTAATAAAAAATCATATTAATCCATTATAAATACACAATTAGAAAGAATTTAGTGATAAGCACCTAAGTAAATTTTTTTATCTCCTTACACGTGTTTATATATAGTATAGAGATACTGACTGATAGACACCAATGAATTATCAATTAAAAATTTGACACATAATTTTACTTGTAGACATATACTTTGATTATTAGAGACATAATAGTTGTTTAAGTTCTTGGTAAAGAGACATATTCCTAAGCAAATGTCAATAGAAACGTCCTTTCATTGTAATTTTCTCCAATAAACATATTGTGTGAGAACTCAACACGGAATTTAAGAAATTATCCAATGACCTAGTAATCTTCCAATTTCAAATATGATCATCTGTTAGAAAAACCAGTTTGTCCGATTTCCATCAATTATGGGATTTCAAAACTTGCAATAGTAACACATAAAATGTAAAACGTTAACCCATTACCATTTTATTTTACATAATAAAAAAAAAATTATTTTACCTTATAAAAAGGATAATTTCTCCATTTTTTTTTCTTAATCTATAGATTTAATGCAAGTTTCTTCTATCCATTTCAAACATGAGACTTATTTAATTATTTTATTATGGTTATAATCAAATTTTCTTCTTTTTTTTTTTTTTTAATTCATGGAAGGTCAAATAAATTCAAATTTTATCATGAGTATAAAATAAAAATAGTTGGATTGGAGGGGTAAAACGCACCAAAAATACTAAATTTTTGGTGATTTTCTATTTTGCTCACTAAATATTAATTTATCACAGAAATATCACTAACTCTTTATTTTTTTTTATCAATTAGTCACTAATCCAATTCTGATGAATAATTTACTGAAAAGCTGACGTAACTTTTCACGTCACTTGCAAAGACTGACTAACCTGAATATGTTAGCTTGCTACATCGAATTAATAAAATTACATGCAAAATCACTAAACTTTATAATGTTTTCTAATTTGATCACTGATCTTTAATTTATTATCATTTGATCATTAAGATTTAATTATTTTTTTTAACATGCGGGTCACGACGATAAATTTGATGAAAAACTCAACGGAATTAACTTCAATCAACTCATTTCGACATCAGGAATACAACAACATAAGTCACTGGCCCTCACTCTCTCTTTTTTGGCCCGAAAATGGATAAAAGTTTCAATAGTCTCATTTTTCAATCTCTATCTCCGTTTAATCTCAAGCGATGAAATAGTTATTGAATGAAACTCTAAATGTGAGGAGTTGAATGATACTAAAAACTCTTAAAATTATGGCTGAAAATGATAGAAATTGTCTTTAGATGTGTCAGATTTGTCTTCATGACTCTCATCTGAAAAAAAAAAATAAAGTTTAGTAATTAAATTGTAAGAAATTGAATGTTAGTGACTAAATTAGAAGACAATATAAAATTTAGTAATTTCCATGAAATTTTAATGATCAGTTTTCTGATAAGTTCTTTATTAGAATTAGCTTAGTCACCCGTCGGTGAGAAAAAATTAAAAATTAGTGACACTTCTATCATAAATTAATCTTTAATGAACAAAATAGAAAATTACCAAAATTTAGTGATTTTTGATACGTTTTAGCCCGTATTGGAGTGTTAACTCCAAACCCCATACTTTTGACATATGTTAAAGAGTGAGATGGTCAATTAGACTAAATAAGTAGTGACAATAGCAATTAAAAACTCAAATAATAACATTAGAAATTTTAAAATGTTAGGTGGTATTTAATAAAACTGAAAATTAAGTGCTAAAAATTTAAGTGTTAAATTTTAAATACTGAATAAAATAAGTAATATAATTTTTAAATAGAAAAGTATTTAAAAACTTAATTATTTATTTTATTTAGTATAAATTTTAAGTTAAAAATTTTCACTTATAATTTTAAGTGGTTTTTTATTTAATTTTGATTTTTAAAATATAGTTATCAAACAAATTTAAAATGATTAAGTGCTGAAAATTTTAATTTTAAATACTGAATAATGTTATCAAATATCACTTTACTCATATTTTAAAGAAAAAAAATTATAGAATTAACTTGGTTGATAATTAAATTTATTTTTTATTGTTAATTAGAGATCAATTCTTTGTGCAATATTATAAATGAGAATCTATTAATTTATGTGTAAATAATTCATCTTTGATCATATCAAAAAATTGAATATAATATAATGTGAGCAAAAATTGATATGTAATATCACTTTACTGTTAAATCACATGTATATTTGGCCTCATAATTTAAATAATAATTTTTTTGTCAAAATAATTTAAATAATAAGTTATTTAACCTAAAATAAATATATTATAGTAAAGAGGAAAACATATTTGAATTTGATCATATTAAATTAACTGTTCACTGATGATGTAATTAGAAAGATCGAGGAGAAATGCTTCTCTTAACTTTTAAAAAATAATAATTTTTAGATATAAAATTATAAAAATTTGATGATATATTATATTTGGCATCTTTACTTAAATAAAAAATTTTAAATATATCAAACTAACTTAACTATATACTATTTTTGATGTCAATTATGATTTAAAAATTATAAAAGAAAATTCCAATTTTGTCAGGGCTGTTTGCATTAAAAATTAAAAAAGGAAATAAAGTTCAAGGCAAAGAACAAATACCAACAAATAATAAAGGAAGGGACTACACCTAACGCGTGTCCGGACATGGCCAATCAGTGGACCCTTTTCTACAGTCTACACGACCACACCTTAAGATTTAATACTCTACTACAGAAACGTTAAATAAAATCTGAAACAGATCTGACACTTTTTTCATTTTTTTTTATTATTTTTTGTTGAATACTATAATTGAAATTCTAAAAATATTTATCTAATTTAACGGTCAATTCAATTGGTAATTTGTATTGTTTTTCACTCTATTGACTAAAATTTAATTTTTGACATCATATTTAAACATAATTTTGCTGTAATTTTCAAATGAAAACATCGAAATCGATACGAAAATGTTAATCTTTTAAATATTAGAAAAGAGAATTTAATATCAGTAATATTTGAATAGATTTGAAAATATTAATTTTAGATATGAAAAAGAAATAAAATATCATTTAAAAAATATCTTAACACATATTTTAATTCTTATTATTTTAAATTTAAAATTTTAGTCCATATAATTTATTAATAACTTAATATTTTAATTTTAACATAAAATTTATATTTTAATTATTACTATTTAAACAAATTATTGCCATTAAAGTTTTTAAATCAATTGCATTTTAATTTTTAAATATCTTAAAATTTTATATTTTTCATCAATTATAATATAAGAATATAAATTATTAATTTTAAAATATATAAATTAAAATTAATTCTTAGTTTTTTTTTTTAAAAACTAGCCCTGTTTTATATTTTGTAGGCCTACTTGACTTTTTTTTTTTTCATCATTTTTCTTTTTTTCTATGCTTACTGCTATGTAATCAAATTTTGAGCATTATTTGATATAGAGTAAATAAAGAAAGGAAGTAATATTTTATAGAAGGTTGATATTTTGAGAGATTATTTTGTACTATAAAATATTTTTCAAAAAGTAAATTGTGTATCTTACGCTGTCATATAGTAATTATCCAGTCGTATAGTAAATAATTTATATAAAAAAGATCAACTAAGTTAGATTTTTTTAATTGAAATACTAAAATATTTTAATTAAATATTAAAAACATAATTACATATATAATTAATAATAACAGTATTATGGTATTTTATAGTGATAGTTCTTAATAAAAAGTAATATATATCAAATAAAAAAATTTACTTCCTAATTTTCTGGGAAGTACACTTTTCAATAGTAAGTTGCAAGTTGAATATTAGTCACTGTAAAAATAATTAGAAAAACAAAACTACTTCTGTTTTGGCAGTCGTCCTTTCCGCTTTTGGCCATGGGCAGGGCACCGACTGTAAGTCTGTGCCATGTATGGCATTGCCGATTGTTAATTATTTTTTATTAACCCTGACCAATAATGTTTTTCAACATAATGAAAAAATTAAATTTTATATTTTTTAATTGTTTAAATAGAAAAATAAATGTATTAATCACTATTTAGCTCGAAACAATTGATTATATCGATATTTTCCATACACTCTTGCCCGTTTGGGGGAAGTTTTAAAAAAACGGTTTCCATAAAATCTTTATATATATATTGTTTAAATAAAAACTGACACGATGATAGTTTTTTCTAAAAGTATATTTAAAAAAATAATTTATAAAAAAATAAAAATTAATTAATTAAATTAAAACAATTCTAGTAAATATTTTTTAACCGCTAATCATAATCTCAAATACACCCTCTACATAATTAAGATATATAAATCACATGAACACTATTAAGAAATACGAATTACTTGCTACAATATCACAATGACTATATCCATCTTAATTCACTGAATCTTATCAAAGCAATATATTTAGACAAATATGAATTACTTGTTAAATATCAAAATAATTGTATTCATCATAGTTCGTTGAATCCAATTGAAGTTGTTAGAATATGGGTCAATTTTGGATCCAAATTGAGGCACCCATGAAGGTCTGATCCTGTTAAAAATATTTAATTAAAATTCAAACTACCTATTATCTATAAGTAGTTATCAGATAAATTATATATGATAATGTTATCTATTTCTATGAATTTCAATTGACATGAAATTCTTTGAATATAGATAGACATTATTTTTTTTTATGTATGTAAAAATTGAGTTCTCTCACTACTAAAAAATATACAGCATACACTTTCCATCACTGCTTTCATTGTAGATGAGACTTTTGTACGGTAGAATAGGGAGTTGGCTCAAGTAGCTAAATCCATCGTTGAGGTATTGGAAAAGCGGACCTTGGAATTTTCATATAGATTCAAAGGTTTGTGAAACAACTTGTCGATCCTAAAATCGCTATGCGTGAGACTACAAGAAGTGTGATCTAAATCTTTCGGGTATGTGCAATTGAACTGCTACCCGATGATTATTTATTACAAAAGTAATACATTTAGACATCATATATTAAAAAAAATGCATGGACGAAGGTAAGGGGGCCAAGCAGAAAAAAAAATGATATGGGTTTATCAAATATTAAAAAATTTTTACTAATCCATTCAAAAACTAATTTATATACTCTGAGCCCCCAGACCTTTTTTTTTTTATTTTTTTATGGAGGTTTATTAAATACTAAAAAAATTTATTAATCCTTAAAAAACTAATTTATATACCTCAATCTATGTGACAAATTTAGTGGATATATACTTTGTTTTCTATTGTATAAATGAATTTTTATTTTAAATTTAGTAGATATACTTTGTTTTCTATTATATAAATGAATTTTTAGTTTAAATTATTATCTTGTTATGGTTTTGAATGAAAGTTATAAATATTTACTGAGTAAATTACTATTTAGTGTATGAAATTTAACCTAATTAACTAATTTGTCCCTATTTTTTAGAAAACTAACTAATTAATTCCTTAATTTTGGTTTTGTCATACTATTTAGTCATTTCGTTTAATTTTTTATAATTTTTTCTGTTAAATTTATGAAAAAACTAAAATGTCATTGTATATATAATAAATATAATTTTAATTTAATTATTAAAAAAATATTTATATTAATAAAATTAAATAATTATTATATGATTAAATGATTATAATATAATTATTTAATAATATATTAATTTTATTAATATAAATATTTTTTTTATTTTTAAATAATTTAAAATTATATTTATTATTATTATTATATATAAGGGTATTTTAGTTATTTTTCATAAATTTAATAGAAAAAGTATAAAAATTATATAGGATGACTAAATAGTCTGACGGAAACAAAACTAAGAGATTAATTAGTTAGTTTTTCAAAAAACAAGAATAAATTAATTAACCCAGGCAATCACGATCGCAAATTAATTAAAAGCAAAATGGGCTGAGACACATAAGAGTTTACGGTGAGAATTGCAACTGTGATGGAGGACGCAAACGGAGAATCATGACTACAATATTCATAGCTCAGGAATCCCTCCCAGCGTATACTTGATTAGTCAATAGAAATATATCACGTGTCAACTAGCCGTTTGACAAATTTCAAGATCGTGACTGCGAAAAATTAATCATGATCACGAAGTGGTGATGCGACTGCAATTAAGGCTCTATGACTGCAATTCTTATTTGCAACACATAGAACGCAAGATTTCTAACAATTAGGGAGACATTTAGCCATAAATTATTTTGTAACAATTCTTTGGTGATAAAAAGTTATAAATACTTTCTCCATAGGCCTTAAATAGAATTCAACTACTTCTCTAAGTGGTCAAACACTTGTAATTTTATTCATTGAGTCTTAAACCATTTAATTCATCTTTGTATTCGTTGTAAAAGCATTTAATACTCAAAGGATTGAGTGTTAGCCATAAAACACTTGTTCGGTTAAGAGTCTTAAAAACTTTTGTATAGGTTTTAGAGTGAGCACTGAGAACACTTTTGTAAGAATTAAGTATGAGTCTTGGAAAAACACTAGTTAAGATTTGAGTGTGAATTTCGAAAAAAATACTTGTAAAATTTGGTGTAAATCCAAACATTAAGTTAAGAGTGAATTAGTTAAAACTCCATTGATAAAAAAAATGTCCAATCGAGATTTGGGAGTGGACTTAGAGTTCATTAAACCTAAACCATTATAAATTTTGTGTATTCCCTCTTCTCTATCTCTATTTATTAAATTTTCAATTTTTAATTGGTCACTAATTCAATTCTTTTTTGGTGCATTACGGCTAATAATTTTAAATAACCATTTATTTAAATAAACTATAAAAAAATTATAGATAAATTGACTCAATAATTATTAATAAATTATTATTTTAATAACATTGGAGTCATTTTTAATATGGAAAGGTCTCCATTTTGAATTTAATTAAAATTACTTTCTCAATTTCAAAAAGATTATCTACTATTCATTTTTAGAATGTCTAAAAATATTTGTCAATTTTAAAAATAATTATAAATATTTATTAATTTTATTCTTATTAATTGAAATATATGTATTCTTAAAATTAATAATAAAAATATATAATAAATGAGTATTTATAAGAATATAAATAAAAAGATAATTAATGATATGCAAGAGTATATACAAGTAATTAATAATTTTTTTTAAATGATACGAGGAAAAAAAACTTTTTTTTCTAGGAGTGGAGTATTTTTAAAATAAAAAAAAAATTAACTTTAGCAAATAATTATGGCAACATTGTAAACTTCATCTTTACTCCACAGTGAATCTTTAGATGAAATTAAACTAGCCGCGGCCAGCGCCATCTCCACCACTTTGACGTAACGTGAAATTGGCTCCCAGCTGGATCCTGACAGTTGTGGAGTCCTCTTCTTCCTCCCTTACCTCACATGTCCCTTTCAGCTTTTTCCAACAACTTTTTCTCAGAGGAGATTCCAATTTTTTTTCCCCTTCATTTTTCTATGTTCAGATTTTTATTTATTTTTTATTTTCTTAGCATGTTTTTAAAACAATTTTACCATCAACTTGTGGTCTTTTTCCCCCTTATAAATTCCACTCTTTCCTTAACTCTTAACTCCTGCTCTCTCTTTATTTCTCCTCTCTTGAGTAAAATTTTTGGCATCTTTTCTCCTCCCAGATATTTTCTCAAACCCTTTTTCCATTTTCTTTCTTTGAATCTTGATTCTTGAGTTTGGATTTCAATTTCTTGAATCTAAAATCAAGAACCCATTTCATGTTATTTTCTTTCTTGGTCTTGATTATTTTGTATTCTGTTTGATTTCTTGACTTGCAATCTCAAAGATTAACCAACTTTTCTTTATGTTGGGTTGGTGCTTTTGAGATCAAGCATCAATCTACAGATTTTGCAAAAAAAAAAAAATTTTTTTTGTGGGTTTTTAAAATTAATCTTGATGCTAAATATTTTGTTCTTGATGTTTGAGATTCATGTCTCCAATTCTCAGTGAAATCTTCCTTTCTGGGTATATGATCAATTCGACTTTCAGGCGCAGGACCCATCTTGTTCAATCCTTCTCAGTTGTTTTCCTCTACTGGTTGTACTACGTCTCATGATTTTGTCTTAAAATAATCAGATTATTTAGCCTATAATCTTAATATATTATCTAATACTATACTATAACTAGTATTATCTTGCATTAATTATTCTGAATTTAATTTCTATTTTGGGTCCTGTACTGGTATAACTCTCTCTTTTTTGATAAAAAATATATACATCTAAAAAAGAATTTAAAAAAAAAAATTGTGCACTTGATTCAATTTCTTGGGGTCTCATGGCTTCCTCTAGTGGAACAACAACAACATCTTCAGGGTCAACGTTGATGCAAAACTCAGGATCTGAAGAAGATTTGCAGACGCTAATGGATCAGAGGAAGAGGAAAAGAATGATTTCAAATAGAGAATCAGCAAGAAGATCAAGAATGAGAAAACAGAAACATTTAGATGATTTAATGGCTCAGGTGGCTCAACTGAGGAAAGAAAATCAGCAACTTATAACAAGTATTAATATCACAACTCAACATTTCTTGAATGTAGATGCTGATAATTCTATACTCAGAGCTCAGGTTGGTGAGCTTAGCCACAGATTGCAATCTTTGAATGAGATAATTGGTTTCTTGACTGCAAATAATGGAGGGTTTTTGGCAGATTCAAGCAATAATTTTAATGAGCCTGCAGCTGATAGTTTCTTGAATCCATTGAATATGTCTTATTTAAATCAGCCTATAATGGCTTCTGCTGCTGATATTTTTCAATATTAGAGACCCGATTTTTTCTCTCCATAGAGAAAAAGGAAGAAAGAAAGAAAGAGAGAGAGAGAAAGAGAAGAGATGCTCTTCTTGTTTTGTTTTAGTTTTAAATATTAAAGACTAGGAAACATCAATGGAGATGTAGTGGTTAATTAAGATAATTAAGGAATAAGAGATTAGTAGAACTATAGCAAGGGATATGATTACTGGTCTGTAAATGGGTTTGGCTTGCTTTCTTTGCTGCTGTAATATTTGATGGTGTAGTTTTCTACTGTTTGTTATTAATTATCATGTAATGCTATTTTAACTTTTAGCTTTTGCTTCCTAACTGTTTCAACTAGTGTGCATGTTCTTTACAATTAAGTTACACCACCAATTCTCCCTTTTTATTATAATTTCCTTAAAAAAAATCACAAGAATCAACTGCTAATGGCACCAATGAATCTTATCGCCAAATTTTCTAAAATAAAATCAATTACTCCATCTGTTTTTCAGAGAATTTTTTATTTTAATTTCAAGAATGTATTTATTTATTTAATTTAATAATGAAAAAGAAAAAAATAAAGAAATTTGAAGTCAACTATTGCCTTAATATTTGATAAACTAGATAATATTTGGATTTGAATTTGTGTGTTTGTATGACTTGAAATATGGGTTTTGGGTTTAGAATTCAATTTGGTATTTAATCTCATTGCAAGTAACTTAAATGAAATGTTAATTATATATATTTAAAAAAAAAAATAACTAATGGGCTGTCCATGGATTTGTCAAATACTATAGTTAAATTCAATATTAAAATCAGCACATAAGTTGCATAAAAAACAAATGCAGCAGTCTTCCTGTGAATGCTTTGTATGTTTATGCCCTTTTATATATATATATATATATATATATATATATATATATATTGATATGTTTTTGACTATATATTTGGGTAGGAAATTTTGGGTTTGTTGGCTGCTATAAATTTGTATGGATTTCTGAGCTGTACATGCTTAATTTCATAAACTAATAAGATAAGCTATGATTATTATTAATTACTACTAGTAAGATAAGATAAGCTAGGATTATTATGTATACTATTTTAGATCTCTCTAAAATTTCAAAGAGCATTATCAATTATTATGGTATCTTCATCATCCAAAACAATTAAACAAAATTGTGTATGATATGATATGATATGATCCAATTACCAATTTTCTTGAAATTGCATAATTTTATGGATAGGATGGTCTTGTGTGGTAATTAGTCAAAGTTAGAATGATGGTCTTAACAAAAATAATGATAATGTCAATAAGGTGTGATCTAATTAATTTTCTTATATTTTTTAAATAAATGAGAAGTAAGAAGTTTTCAGTTTGAATTTCTCAAACTATAAATAGTTGTCATTAACTTAATAAGAGATGTTAAAGAGAAAGATTATCTCTATCATATGTATATCCTATTATATTTCTGTAGGGTGTTCTTTCTTTTTAGTATAAAAAAAGATACAAAAATAATGATAATAATATATAAAAATAAAATAAATAATGGTATCTGATGCTATATATGGCACCACACATTTGCAATTTCCATTGAAAGACAAGAAACAAAGAGGATTAGCCAAGGGTCCCAAGCATCATCCTGTCTATGCTAACCACATAGCATTATCTTCCTACCGTTCCAACATTACTTGCTTATGGTTTGGTGTTAAATCATACAGGGGTGAATTTTTATAAATCATATTAAATTTTATATTTTTTTTTATATTATTAATAATATATAATTATTTTACTAATTAGCTTGTATTATATATCTTTCTTGTCTTTTTTATCTTATTAAAAGTTCGTTTGAATGAATTGTTTAAAACAGTTGAGAATTAGTATCTGATTTTTTAATTCTTAATCATTGAAATAAGGTGTTCTGTAAATTCAATGTTTAGGGTTGCATTTTAAAGTTCAATTATTAATGATAATTTAAAATTATGATTAAAAACTGAAAATTAAAAATTGTAATTATTAATCACTCTGTTTTAAAAATAGCAGACCTACCTTATGAAGTGGATTCGAGAAAATACTAATCAAGCAATAGAGTATATCAATCGTTAAAAATTATTTTTATACATGGATTAAAAAATTAAAATATTTTAATTGTAAATCGAAAAGATAAAATTATTTTTTTAATTTTGATGTAGATAAATAAAAATAATAAATATAAATATTTAATGGATAAATAAAAGAGGATAAAATTAGAAAAAATAATAAATATATTTTTAAAATTTTAAAATGGTAAATATTTTAATATAAAATTTTTAAAATAATAAATATTTTAAAAATGAAAACAGTAATATTTAGCTTTTTAATTGATGACCATCAATAACTAATCACAATAATATTGTTAATCAAGAGACGCCAAATCTCCACCTTTTTAAACTTGTTGCTACTTGCTAGCCTTTTAGTAAATGCTCAATTTTTAAAGATAGGTTTTGCAATTTTTTTTTTTTTTTTTAAAGATGCTTTGTTTTAAGATGTGAGATCTCTTGATATATAGAAATCAATTATGCATAAATTTATTTTTTTATATTTGATTTGCGGCTCGCATTACATTCGTTGAAATGCACTTTCAATTGAATTACAAGTTATAATATTTTTATAATACAATTAAAAATTATTAAAGAATATTATTGTTTTATATTTTGAATTTATGCATTTATGTTTTATATTTTTTCATATAAAGTTATATTTTATTAATCTTAGATTAAAAAAAAAAAGTGATGATATAGGGTACTATCCAAATAATTTTTCACATTTCACCTACTAATTTCATCATTCTAGTTGACAATTAAACTTTCATTGTATTATAAAAATTCTTAAATATCATGTTTATCACTATTGACCACCATTAAAAAAATAAATAAATAACAATATTTTGAAAGTGGTTAATTAATTAATTATATTTCTATACTTGAAAATACATATTTACCAAAAATTATTTGTTTATTTTTTAAAATAATTAATGATGCTACTTTCTAAAGCTAAACAAGTACTATTTTTAAAAAAAATATAACTTTTTTTTTTCTGAATTTAACTATATATGTCAAGAATGTATAACCAAATTGGAATTATATTGACAAAATTGAAATTTCAATTTTTATAAAGAAATAAAAATAACTAAAATTACTCTAATGTAAAAAAAAAAAAAAAAAAAACTAATATTCATTTATTTATACTAAATAGTATTATGGGTTGTTAAAAGATGATAGTTCATACTTGCTTTAATTTTAATTGTAAGCTCTAAAAGAATTATTATCGTTTTCTTTTTATGTATGGTCTAATTGGTCTTTGCATCTTTTTAAAGTTATGAGAAATGGGATATCTCAAATTTGAATATTGCAAATTATAAATATTTGTTACCATTTTAGTGAAAAATATTAAAAAAGAATGTTTTCTCATATTATGTAACCTAGTGTTAAATACATATATAATTTAAATAATAAGTACATTTTCTCGAATTTTCTCTCTAAATATTAAAAAAAAAAATAAATTATTTTTAGATAAAAATCAAATAAAAAGAAGGTGAATAAGTAATTTTTAAATATGAAAGATTTATTAATCAATTGCTTTTTAAAATCTAATTTTTTTCCTAATAAGAATAAACACCCTATTTTATAAAAAGAGTAAAATTATCAATTAAAATAATAAAATTAGTCAGTGAAATATTAAAAACTATTTGAAAGTATTAATATCATCATATAAAATAAAATTATAATATATTTATAAAATAAAAGTGTTAGGATGGGGCTAAGAAATTCCTAAAAAGGAAAAAAAAATTATGATTCTATGATAACACAAGAGGAAAAAAATCTACTTCTTGGTGGATATAATCAAAAGAATTGGGAAATCAAAGGGAAAAGCAAAGTAAAAGGGAAAAAAAAAAAAAAAGAGAGAGATTGGATTTGAATATAAAAAAAAATGACTATAATGGAATAAAAAGTAGAAAAAGAAAAAAAGACATGATTTCTTAAAGGTTTTGTTGCGGTGGTTGTGGAACAAATAGCACGTGCAGGGAACAATATTATCAGCACAAAGTACTTAGCCACATGATCTTCAAAAATAAATTAATATACCTCTCTCTCTCTCTCTATATATATATATTATTTTTTCCTAGATCCACATGTGCTATTTTCTTAATAATAATAATAATAATAATAATAATAGTACTTTGTGATTTTTTTTTTATTTTAAGAATCTAAATAATAAAAATAAATAAATTTTAATAATAAATTATTCTTGATATTTAAATAAAAAAAAAAAGAGAAAAATCAAATGAAATAACCTCGACTTTTAATTTTTAAGTGGGTTACAAAAAATCATTTTTTTTTCCAATTTTGATATTAGGTTTTTTATTTTATTTTGTAACATGTTGAAAAAAATATTTCAAGAAATATGGATTTAATTCTAACCGCTTTTTTCTCATCATAAATATACAAGATGATTATATCTAATGGTTTTAAAAAAAAAGAATGTCAACCCACAGAGAAAGAGATTAGAGTATTAATATATTGAAGTTTTCTAATATTTAGTCAATTAAAATTGGGAGATAGTTGTTCTTAGATCAATTTCAAAAACAATAGTAATTTAAATTAAACTAAGCAATTAATCAAATACAAATAATCAATTAAAATACAATCACAATGGAAAAAGATATAGGACTTAGATTTTGATTGATTCTTAAAAAGCACGTATGAGATTGAGTTTTCCAAAAGTGCTTTTCAATAAAATTTTTTTATACTTCTTTTAAAATTGTTTTTAAGTATAAATAGATAAATTGATACTTTTTCTAAAAATAGTTTTAAAAAAGCAGTTTATAAAAAAAATAAAAATTAATCAATTAAATAAAAATATTTTAAAAACACTTTTTTAACCTCCTAACAATAATTCCAAATGCACTCTTACTATTTGTAATTCATGTATACTCATATAATTGCTTAACAATGCAAGAAATTAAACATGGCTTTTCTTTAATTAAGTCAAGTTCTCTCTTAAAGTAAATCATTTATACTCAAATTAACTTTGCGCCACTCTTGTATTCATAAGCATTAACTAGATTTATTAAGTTTTTCAAATGAGCATAAAGTATCATTTAGGCATACCTATGTCTCTATGTGGTAACTGTCCTAAATCTACCAACTCCATGGATAAATACCATACTTTCACTCTTACTACTTCATATAATATTTTAGATTGTGGAATTGATGACTATGTACTAAAGATAAATTAATTCCAAACAAACTATCACAAAAATAGAGCATACACAATATTATAATCAATCAAATCAAACTATATCTAAATCCTAAATGGAAATTTAGCTACTCATGAATAAGAGAAGAAAAGAAAAAATAAATTATCTTATATCATATTCAATACAAATTGAAATTAAAAAGGTGTAGAGTACTAAACTCTATGGATAATTTTAGAAATTGAGATCTAAGGTTGAAAAAGAATCTCAAAGTTCAAAATCTTCAATCCCCTTTTATTCAAATCGTAATCTAATCCTAATTCTAAACTAATTAATTGAAAAAAAGTATATTATCTATCTACTACTTGTTTATATTTGCCTACCTTAATTTTAGAGAAAAGAATGTATTTATATAAGTTCTTGAAGCTTCAAATACAAGATTTTCACTTTTTGTGCAGTTGTCACCTCTAGCGCATAGGCTTGTGTGCCTTAGGTTGCATGAGGTCATGCACTTTTGTTCTTAGAGAAAATTGAGTCAGAATGCATAAGCCTATGCACTTTTGCATGAGCTAGTATGCCTTCCTCTTACTTGATCCTATGTTTCTCTATTTTGGCTATTTTTGCTTCATTTCTTCAATTAATCTTGCATTTCACATACAAATCACATAGAACAATAGAATAAGTGAATTAGTAGAATTTATAAGGATTTTACTAAAGATTCAAGCTAAACATGTATAAATTGAGGATAAAATCATACAAATGTATATGCAAATATTGAGAATATCAAATATCCCTAAACTTGAATGTTTTCTTGTCCTCAAGTAAAAGAAATTTCAAAACGAATGGATGAATAGTTATGAACTATCAATAAAATCATTTTCTTAAAGAATTGCCTTATGATAAGATTTTTGGAAATTGAAGTGATTCGGAGCCTTTGACTTAGAACTGGTGAGGGAACATATGTTACATATTTATTTGAGTTGGTTGTTCTACGCAAGCTAGAAGCTCAATCAAAAAGTTCATATCCTAATAGATCATTATCAGAAGTACTCCTTCTCCGATTATAATATAACCATGGAGAATCTATTTCTTAGAAAATCTACTCCTAAGGCATCTCTATAAATAACATTCTTTTCTTCATAAGACGGGTATCAAATTCTAAACATTCTAAACTTTCTAATTTCCAAAAATCATAACTTTACTAACTTATTAAGAGTTGGAGTAGTCCCCCAAACATATTGGTTGGCCTTCTAATTTTTTGCCTTATAGATATTAAAGATCGCTTAACAATGTGTTAGAGATCGGAATTAATATTGAGCACATCAATTCATAATTTTTATTTTGAAAATTGAATTAATAAATATCACATATTTTATTTTGCAATTGATTTAGTCATTCTATTAGATGAACTGTTAATTTAAATGATAAATTATTATTTATTGTTTAAAATTTTTTAGAAACTTGGAATACAAGTCTTGATGGGTGAATTTTATCTAATATTCGGAATTATATAGTAATTCAATGTAAGATTTTTTTTAATTATGCCTTTTAATTACTCTTTATATTTAACTAATGAACATTTTAACAAAAAACTAAATAATTGATAAATTAAAATTATATATAGGAATTGGTTAATTGGACTTTAAAAATAAATGCCAAATTTATAGATTATATAAAACCTAAAAAATTAAATAATAATTAACACTTGAATATAACACTAAACTATTAATAATACACAATAACTAATAATAAAAAATGTATAATAAATTTCTTAAGAATCAATAATAAAGAATGTGCAGATAGCAATTTATATTTAAAAGAAATAGGCAATTAATTTACAGTTTCCTTTTCAATTTCTATATTTTTAGAAAATTGAAATAAATTGATTTTTAGTATGTGATTTGAAATTTGGTACTATTATATTTAAAAAAATTTTATAATTTGGTACTATTATATTTAAAAAAATTTTACATAAAATTTAATGTTTTGAAAATATAAAATAATTAAGCTTTTAAATATTATTTTTTTAAATGTAATGGATAATTTTTTTAAAATAAATATTTTATTTAAGTTTGTTTACATAAAATCTAATTTTAATAATTTAAATGTAAAAAAATTTCAAAAATATAAAAAAATTAAGCTTTGAAATTATTTTAATTTTATAATTTGTCGTGGATTATTTTTTTTAAATAAATATGCTTAAAGCGACACTATTAAATAATTTATATATTTTAAGATAAAATGCAATTTTTTTAGGAAATTGTTAAGGCGAAAATTGCCAAATATAATACCTTAAATTTTTAAAATAACTTTAAAATTAACTTTTGGTAAAATTGCATTAGCATTAGTATATTAAGTCATGTCATTATATTTACTTAAAATCTAATTTTAATAATTTAAATACATCCATCAAATTTTAAAAAATGATTAAAATTAACTTTAGTTATAATAACTTCAAAGCTTAATTTTTTTATATTTTTGAAATTGTTTTATATTTAAATTATTAAAATTAATTAAATAAAATATCTGTTTTTTAAAAAAAATTATCCATTACATTTTAAAAAATTAACACTAACTTAAATTATTTTACATTTTTCAATTTTTAAATACAAATTATTAAGATTAAATTTTATGTAAACAAATTTTTAAATTTAATAGGACCGAAATAGCTAATATAAAATTCTTAAAAAAAAATACAAGAGAGCATCTTCTGGAGCGGCGGCGAGACACTATTGCAGATCCGCCCGTCTAAATAGGGGACTGCACTGTGTCCGCCACTCAGACAAGGTGACTCAACCTTTTTTTTTTTTCTCCTTTTGTCGCTTTAACCAACTTTTGACTCTAATTAGTAAAAAATAACCCTTGTCAGTAAATATTTTTATTTTTTTATTTCGCTTTGGTAAAATGCAGTATTTTAAAAATTGGGCCGGATTAATTGGTTAGATAAATTGAACTGAAAATTGCTAGCCAATCTGATTCGGTTCAATTAAAAATTGAATTTTTGATTTAATTATTTTTTGATTGATTTTTGACTGATTTTAATTTTCATTAATAGAAATCAATCAAAATTTTTTTAAAAAAAAAAATAGAGAAATGAAGATATTTTATTTAACCCGTCGGACTACCAGCTTAACCAGTTTAACCAGTTAAATTGCAAACTAATGACCGGATCGATTCAATCATCGGTCTAATTTTTAAAATACTAATAAATAGCACTGCTATCACACAACAAGCTGTCTCTTACTCTGTTTTTTTCTACATGATATTAGAGCTTAACATTAGTATAAATATGGATTTTATCAAATCATGTATACATATATACATCTATCAATAAATCATACTTGATTATACTAAATTATATTAAAATAAATAAAATTATAGACTAGCCTAACAAAAAGATAAATATATATAACTTTATATCTTATTCTTAAAAAAAAAAAAAAAAAAAAAAAAAAAGAAGAAGAATACAGACTTGTATAAAAAGGATAAGAAAAAAAGATAGATTATATACTATATACCCACCCTCTCTTTTTCTCTTTCAATTTCTCCCCCTAGAGGGCTAAACTCAATGATCAAAGGAAAAAGGAAAGAAGAAAAATATGATCGCGTTATGCAATTGAATTTGTTTTTTAAACTTTTTAGGAGAATTAGTTAAAACTTATATCTTGGTTAGGAGTTTATGCAAAAAATTTCATTATCAACTATAGAGTTCATGTATTATATTTTTAACATCCCAAGATCTTAATATAAATTAATAGCATTTTTATTATATTTTTATTGATTTAGTTTCAAAATCTTTCATTCATATATAAATAATATAGTCATGTTAATTAACAGGATTCTATGTTTTAATATAAATTAAAAATTAATTTCTTTTATGATAAATTTAGTTTTTTTTCTTTTTAATTATTATATTAACGTTAACATCCAATATTTTCCTAAAATAAATTTAATCTCCAACATTAGATCAAAAGAAAAGGCAACTTGTTGTGTGAAAGTATTATATTATTTTAAATAGTTTGTGAAATACTCTGAATTTTCAATTATTTTTTTAAAATCCTATTTTGTACAGAAATGTACAATTCTATTATTTTATTTATTGAAGCAAATATTGAAGTTATATTTTATTAAATTATATATATATTCATACTATTTGAATATGTATTATTAATAGTAATTTTATTACAATATTATATATATGTATATTATTATGAAATATTATAATGGTTATTGGAGAAATTATATGTTGATATTTGAATATAACTATTATATTCGATTAATCTAAATTATATTGCTAATTATATATATATATTACCGGAAGTTTGGGAATTCATTATAATTGCTATTATTGTGAGTAAGTTTATTAATTGAATTATTAGTATGTAAATTATAATTTATTCTTATTATCATTATTATATATAAACTATGGTTTATTACTATTATTATTATTATCATTATTATTATTATTATTATTATTATTATTATTAGTATTATTGTTGTTGATTTATATATATGTGTGTTGGTGTTAAAAGAAAAGAAAAGAAAAGAAAAGAAAAAAAAAAAGAAATGGAGGATGGTGATTGGCTTAGAGGAAAGTAGGAAGAAGAAAGACGGGGAGAGAGAGAGAGAGAGAGACAGAGAAGGAGCGGGGCAGAGAGAGAGAGAGTGAGCTGGGTGGCGGGGAACCGCCATCTATCCGGCGGTGCAGCCACCAGTGGCTAGCCCACCATCCAGCGATCTCAAAGGAAGCAGCGGCACTCCGATCGGCCGGCAGACGGCGGCGTACGCGAGGAGAGAAGTTTTACCGGTGTCGAATCTTCAATTGCAGTTTTCGGCCGATTCTGGCAGTGAAATCAAGCAAGGTTGGTTCCGTTCGACTCCTGAGGATGAGTGCTTTGATTTGGTACCAACCATGCCCCCTGAGGTTCACTGGAAGAAGAGATCGGCATATTGAGGCCGAAACTTTGAAGGCATTTTCCGGCAAGATGGCGGTGACTGGGGGCGAGTGGCTGTGATTTTCGTGATCTTGGCGTCGAGGTGAACCTGCTAGTGTGGAGATCACCTAGATCCTGCACCGGCAGCGGTGGCGTGTGACCGGCTGGTGATGCTCTGGTGACAGTGTGTGGGACAATCCAGCAACTCTGTTTTATCGTTCCAGCGCGACTCTCGACATCTGTATAATTGAAATTAGTGAAAGTTAACCTGAAACTCTTATATCTCAGTTGTTAAATAAGTGATATTATGTTTAGCAGATTCTAGTTGGTAGTTGTTATAAATTTGTCGAGTCTATTGTTGAGTTTAGTGTGGTTCTGTCGAGATCTTGATAAGAATCTCAATAGTCTTTAAGTTATGTCTGGTTATATGAGTCGTTCTTTTCTAATAGTATCCTTTGTTGTGAAGTGTCAGTGTTCTAGCGTCTCTCTAGTTCCAAAGGCTACACTTCCGAGGGAAGCTAGTAGGACGCATCGTCAGTTAGGTGAGTGATACTCCCTAATATGTTATCCTATTTTCATATGCATCTGCATTACTGTGTGTATATATATATGTATATTAGGCACTATTATTGCATAGATGCATGTAATATTTGATTGTGAATGATGAATCGATATTCTTTGTTCAATGCTATATTATGATTGTGATTGATGGATGGGATCGGGAGGATACAGTACCATCTAGGATCATGGGTTTGGTTATGATTATGGTTATGATTGGGATTATGATGAATTGAGAAGATGAGCTATGACTTGTGTATGCTGGCCGGGCTTGCTCATCGCTAGGGCCGCTATTAGTCGGGTCAGGGCTGCATGGTACAGACTAGTACTGACTGGGCCCATTGGACATAAGAGATAGATTATTGAATTCAAAGAGTCAGAACAGGGGGATCGGCTCCCCATATTGACTATTAGTGTAGTACTGTGAACCGTATCTCATTCTTGCTTGATGATGTGAATTGTCTGTCTCTATGACATAGTGCATAACATGAGCATTAGAATCTGTCTGTAGGACACCAATTTAATATATTAGCTGGTATCATTCACTGAGTTAGATGCTCATTCCTATTCATTTTGTTGTTTTCAGGTGGGGGAATAAGCTTGTGAAGGAATTGTAAACTGAGTAAACTGCCAAATTTTCTTTGGCAGTAGTTTGTATTATTGAGTATTGAGAAATGTATATAATATATGTATAATTGTAAATATAACTATAAATTTTCTTTGGCAGTAGTTTGTATTATTGAGTATTGAGAAATGTATATAATATATGTATAATTGTAAATATAACTATAGAAATCCGCAATATTACATCTTGTACTTGTATATTGTTTAATATTCAGTTATGTATTTGATGAGTTAAGATACCATTGTTAAGCAGAATCCACTTGTGTGATATTATATTTAAGAAATAATTGAGATAAATGAATTATTGGCCAACGTATCTTTGTCTTATATTGAGATTGGATTGGATCTGCTTAACTTGTGTGGGCCTATAGCCCTTTATAGTTTTGGGTTCTGTTGTTGTATTTTCTGTTAGGCTTACTACGGGCACTGGTAGCCCCGTGCATTTTCCATGTCCTAGTGCTGGTCACGTGCCCTCGGGTTTGGAGCGTGACAGTTTGATCATTTAATTAATAAAAGTTAAAGTTGGTGATAGAATAGGAAAAAAAAAAAAAGTAAAGTTTAGGTTTTTTTTTTCTTTTTTTTTTCATTAAGCCAAAATTTTAAAACATTTTGGTAAGAAGTCAAAATTTTAAAACATTTTTTTCATTATGCCAAATTTTTTTTAAAGACGTCTTCTTCTTCTCGAATAGTTCATGAGGCTTTAACTCTATTACAACAATGGAATACTAAGAAGCAAGAGTGGAATTTTCCAGATATGAATAATCAACCCAGCAGCTCCCTAAAATGGACTAAACCTCCTTCCGACATTCTTAAATGCAATTTTGACGCAGCCCTTTTTGAAGCACAAGGCAAGGTAGGTGTTGGAGCTACATTAGAAATGATGCAAGTCATTTTCTTATAGCCTTTAGTACAAGCTTCGCAACGCCATTGGATCCATTTCTAGCTGAGGCAATTAGTTGTTGTGAGGTGCTGAGTTGGTTGAAGGACCGTGGGCTTTCACATGTGATTATGGAGTCAGATGGTTAACTTCTTATTCATGCTCTTAATGGTCATAGTTTGATTTCAAGTTATGTTGGTCTTGTCTTATCTAATTGCAAAGTCTTAGCCACAGACTTAGGTAACTGTAAGTTTAGTTTCACCAAAAGGTCAGCAAACATGGCTTCTCATTGTTTAGTTAGAGTAGCAAGTTTTTTGTCTGGTCTTGGAATATGGAGCTTTACCTCTCCATCTTTCTTAGTTGATGTATTAGCTATGGATTCTATTTAATAAGAGCAGCTATTAAACTAAAAAAAAAAAAAACATTTTAATCTCTCAAATCTATATGATAAGAGATAAAAATGATTGTCTCATACTGGGCCACCTAAAAGAAGGTCCATTAAAGATAGATCTCACATTTGTACTTAACAAGTCTAGTGTTTAAGTTTGATAGCTGTTAAAGAGCTCGACTCATAAAAGATAGTTTTTCAAGATCTCATGGACTTGGCATGCGAGCAGTCCAGTAGCGAAGTGGCTCGCATCCTTCACTTTCTTGCAAGGACCTTCCATCTATGCTAAATCCACTTCTTCACCTATACAAAATGGTACCTTTACCCCTATTGAGAAGTAAGACAAACTACTTCAAGATAAAGGTGACTTACCAACACGTAAGGAGGCTCTCTCCTTATAGCCTCAAGTGCATATGGCGTGTTGTCAAGGAGCTAATATGTGATACCTTAATTTAAGAAGATGGATTAAGATGGATGAGGACAGAGACAAAGGGAAGGTTAAGGAATAATGTTAAACTTTTATATTAATTATGAGCAAACAAAATGAGAATGATAGACTCCTGTATAAGTGAGTATTTATCACTAAGGACAAGGTTGGTGATAAAAGTGGAGAAAGAATGAGCCATAGTGACTGGGCTAGACTTTAGAGGTGAGGCGAGGGACTACAAGGTGAATAGAAGTAAGATGACAAGGTGGACAGATTGCCAAAGATAAGGATGAATCAGTATGAGAGGAACAAAAGATTTTGATGGTGAAGCAAGATAGAAAAATGAGTTCAATATAAGATGAAGTGAAATGAGCTCAGTTTTGCAAGACAAAATAGAGAGCTTAATACAAAAAGTAAGTGGACAAGTTTAGTATAAATGAAGCAAGCAAATAGTTTAGTACGAGAGTAAGACAAATTGAGGTACTCAAGAAGGAGACTAAGGATACTCAGATCGACAAATTGATATTATGAGACTCAATAGCGAGGCTACAAATGTCTAAATAGGTTTACGAGGTGAGCTGATAGGTTCGATTGTATAAAATTGTACTATGTATAATACTAAGCTTGAGTTTAGGTTGTTATAGTGAGTGCTTCTGCATGGCTTATGTTGTAAGATATTTATGGATAGATGGTGGATGATGAATGATTTATTTTACCATTCACTAACTATTGAACGACGCTTTTTTTTTTTAAAGGATAAAATATTATTTAGTCCCAAAGGTTTGATCTAATTAACGAAGTGGTTCGTTTATTTTGAGAAACTAACTAATTAGTCTTTTAGTTCTGGCTTCGTCAACTATTTAGTCCTTTTGTCCATTTTAATTGTTAAAAACCTATAAAAAGACTAAAATACCCTTAATTTCCCTTAAAATTTTCTCTTCTTCCATGGAAATAAAATCCCAAAAATGTTAAATCTTAGATGTGAAAGATCTCATTTGGCCCATGTTAAATCTCATTCACAGGTAAATAATGAACATCTTCTTTATTAATCTCAATTGGGTTTTCTAAATTCTATGTCTAAGCCCCTGTTTGATAACCTAACTTAATGATTTAATTTTATTTTTTCAGTATTTATTAGTTTTAAGTTGGTTTGATAACCTAAAAAAACTCCAACTTAAAATTTTCAATTAAGTAAAAAAAACATTTAAAATAATAAGTTAAAATATTTGACTTAAAATTTTAGCTAAACACACTGAGTAGTTTAGGTTTTAAAACTTTTTAATCAGAATCACTGTTATGCTTTTATCTTAATTAATATGTGATTATTAGCTTTTTATTTGTATTTTTTTACTTATTTATCATTTTTAAAGCATACTCATTTTAAGTTTAATAATTTTTATTTTTTAAAATATTATGAAAAATACTATTCTAATATAATTATTGTCTTTATTTTTATTTATGACTTTTTTAATGCATAAATTGTATTCACAAATTAAAACACAAATAAAAAAATTAAATACCAGACCATAGGGTTAAATATGTCTAATAAAAACATTAAGAATTTTCAGTAACAACAGTTATCAAATAGATTGATATATTCAGCATTTAAAATTTTCAGTATTTATTATTATATTCAGCACTTAAAATTCAGCACTTAATTTTTCAGTTTACCAAATGCCACCTAAATCTTAGTTTTAATTAATTAAACAAACGTTGAAGGCTTAATTAACTTACACTGCACAAATGATTATTATCATTTTGCAAAATGCACATACTCTAAGTTGTTTTAATATACAACTGGTATGAGAAAAATATTCGATAAATTTCATAGATGGAACATCCAACTGCTACAACAAGCCATCAGTTAGGGGTGAGCAAAATCAAATCGAAACCAAAAAACTGAATCGAACTAACTGGTTCGGTTCAGTTTGGTTTTTTAAGAATTTTGATTCTGTTCGGTTTTTAAAATAAAGAACCGAATTAAATTTTGGTTTGATTCAGTTTTATCTAAAAAAATTTTAGTTTGAAACGACCGAAATTTAATCTATTATGTAAATATTATATATATATGTAAACAATATTTTATATTTTATATATAATGTAAAATAATATATTATATATTATTATGTATATATATAATAATATAATAAATTGATATATATATAATATATTATTGATAAATATTGTATATATAATTATTCTATAAATAATAAATGTATATAAAATAAAAAATGTCTAAATCCATTGACTGAACTGAACCAAACAGAATCAAATTTTTTTGGTTCAATTCGGTTTTATAAGAAATTTGGTTTTGGTTCGGTTTTTATAAAATATAATTTCAATTTTTTGATTTTTTCGGTTCATTTTGGTTTTGAACCAAATCGACCATTTGAACCGTCCTACCATCAGCCTAACCCACATGCAATCATTAATGTGCGAAACAGTAGGTTATGTGAGCCATTCTTTTCAATATTTACAAATCAAAATCAACTAAGGAACAATCTCATAGAAACTTGTTCAAAATGCAAAATGATGATTCAAGTACCGAAACGGAAGAATAAAATATCACAACATGCTTTTATGAATTTTATATACTTTTATCACTCTCAGCAGGATATATATAATATTAAGTCTAATTAGATCATTCATTCACTATTTGAAATGCATGATACATGTCCAGCCATTGAAAATGAAAGCACTGCAACTAAAAGATAAAATCAACTGTCTTTGTTTATGTTCTCCGATATAGTCTCTCTAAATATCGATCAATTAAATATCGATTGGTACATAACCAGATGGTTTGAGCAGAAATGGCACTGAGTTGTGGTGATATTGATGACGGTGGTGGGCTTACCTTATTTTCCATAGAATAATTATTTTATAATTAGGCCAAATTTTAGAGATTAAATAGTACTTTACTCTTATAAAAAAGATATGGACCAAATTGAAAGTTATTTTCCTAATGAAAAGTTACCATTCCAATGGAAATTTACTTTTCCAATGAATAAATTGTTGACCGTTGAAAATAATTTATTTATTATTATTTCTATATAAACGATCAAAGTACTACTTCAGCATTTTCCTTCTTTCTTGTTCAACCTCTTCTTCTTTTCTAGTTAAGTTCTTCATTTGATTCCAAATGTTTCAAACATAGATATGATGTTCTTCATTCTTTCTTTTCTTCAAAGAAAGCACTTAATCTTACGAATAACCAAAGACTAGAGTCAGATCTTTCATTCACTTGTCTTTCTTAGAAGAGCTTCAGATAGATCTAAAAAGTAGATATGTGGATCAGATGAGTGTAAAGTTGGTGATGATGTACTAAGGAATGATCAAGGAGTTATTAATAGGCTTTAGTTATTTAAAGTAAGTTATGAAATGTATAAATGTATGGTAAGGCCTACCATAAATTATTTTTGTTAAAAGATCCTTTTAATTGATGACATGTATCTTGACAACCATTTCTTTTAGTGTTATTATTAACATTCCGTTGAAACATAAATGTGTATTTCTTTTTGAAAATGTTAAAATGATATTATTGATGATGAGGCCACTTAGACCCAAATCATGTTATTATTATGATGAGGCCATTTTAGCTAATCTATTATCATGATATGAAGCTACCAAATTGATACTATGCTTTGACCATATACTCGTAGAATGCCTAACTAATAAGGATGATTCATTAAACTGTGTGCACTAATGACTTGACTAATCAAGTCTATAAATTAAGTTAGATGCAATCTCGCAAGCATGTATTGGTGTTTTAAAGATGACAACTGCCTTTTTTTTTTTTATTTTTACTCCAAGATGGTATTCTATGTAGAGAGCATCGGGATGGTGGTGTAGTCCCACCCATGAGTACTTTCTGATACTATTGTTATTACTATCCATTAGATTTGTGGTGCTATCTCATCCATTGGTTGATGGTTAGTGAGACTCGTATGATTGTGGTTATATTTACCCGAGTTTTTCTATTTATGACAAATGCATGTTCAGTACCTATTTGTCTTTGACACATATATATGTTATTCTTTGTTAACGGAGCTTATTTGCATGTATATATGATTATAGAATTCCTATCCATCATGAACCCCTTTGTTGCATGCATTTCATAGTTTATTGAGCTGACGGCTTATCGTATTATCTGTAGATTTCAGGTATACTTTAGAAGATTTGGTTGTAGAGCTGATGAAGCTTATTGACTCTCCTTCTCCATCAAGAAGCTATATAAATTTAAGTTTATTTTGAGAAAATGTAAATTTTCTAAAAGTCATAGCTGTTGCTTCTCTATTTTAGAGAGCTTCGTAGATTATCGAAGGATCCATGTATTAAAATGATTTACAACAATAAAATGTAAAATTTTTCTTAAGTTGAATTAATGTTAGATTTTAATGTTTTTAAGTTTAGTCTACTAAATGCAAGGGCAAAGTCAGGATTTGATTATGGAGGGTCAATATTAAAATTAGAGTGTTTAAATATTTGTTATATAATAATAAAATTTAACATATTATATTTGCATCAAATAATGATAAGGAAGAAAAGCCAATTAAAGAAACAAAATATTCCATAGAGACAAAGGAAACAAATATCACTACAGAAAATCAAGAAAATATTCAAAGGAATCATTCTCATAAACTCATGCCTACAATCAAGGAGTAATATAGTATACAGCTTGTATCTGGCTATCTTGTTTTAATTCGTCTCCCTCTGTATATATATATATTTGCCTTGTATTTGAGCAAAACACATAAAACAAAATAAGAGAGAAAACAAAATACTTACGTTCATAAGAGTTTTCATGGTATCAGAGCCTTGAAACTCGCAAGCTTAATAGCTCAATTCCTTCATTTTTTTTTTCACCAATCATGGAAGAACCTAAGCTTACAATACAATCATTCCATCAATGTGCCAATTTGATTTCAATCAAACTAGGCTCAAATAACTATCTCATGTGGCGATCACAAATCCTTCATTTGGCTTGTAGTCTCAGTGTGCTTCATCATTTGGAAAAGAATGATAGCAAACCCAAACATTCACTAGAAGATGGGGTTGTGAATCCAGCTTATACCTTGTGGTTAACAAATGATGGTTTTCTTATTTCATGGCTGCTTGACACAATAAAAGAAGAAGCTCAACCATCTATTGCAGAAGATGCTACCGCCTACAATGTGTGGAGCTCTTTAGAAGAACAACTGCTACCAATCACAATTGAAAAGGAAGGTCTTTTGAAAAATATGTTGATGACCATCAAGAAAGGATCATGATCCTTAGATGATTACACAAAAGAATTTAAATCAATCTACGACAACCTAGCAACTATCAAGAAACTAGTGGATGATCTTGATAAAGTCTTTCAATTTGCACATGGACTAGGAGCAAAACATGAAAGCTTCTGTCTAGCTATGGTAACTAAAGCTCCTTATCCTAAATTTAATCAATTTTTACTTGCTCTTTAGGGATATGAGCATACCCTAGCTTCTTAAAAGGAAGAAGAGAAAAGTTATATTGAATATAACCAAGCACTTTTTAGCTAACGTGGACGTAGACGTGGACGTCGTGAGAGCTTCAACTCAAAAGGTAGAGGATTAGAGCTTTAACTCAAAAGGTATAGGATTTACTCCAACTAGATGATACAAGAATGCTGATTCTAAAACTTCATGAAAGAAGGAACAAAAGAAGCCATACAACAAGCAAAAAGTGACAAACCAATATGTCAAATTTTTGGTAACATGAATCATGTTGCTCTTGATTGTTGGTATAGGTTTGACTATTCCCATCAATCAGAAGAACTACCATAAGCTTTGGCAGCTCTCACCTTAAACAACAATGACCCTTCTCTTTATATGGACTCGGTAGCTATAGCTCACATGACCAACAATGCAGGTATGCTGTCCTAGACAAAACCATATAAAGGAAAGGATGTTATTTATGTTGGAAATGGAAATAAACTTGATATAACACATATTGGAAATGCATGTGTTGGAGAATTAAATTTAAAGAATGTCCTTATTGTTCCAAAATTGAAAAAGAATTTAATTTCAATAAGTAAAATCAATAGTGATAACTCTTATACTGTTAAATTCACACCATTTGATTTTGTTATTAAGGACCAAAATAGGGGAACAATAAGGAAGGGGCGTAGATAAGAACAACTCTAAGTCTTCTATTTGTGTTAGTTGTCAATCTAGAAAGAGTTGTAAATTGCCCCTTTAATTTGAATAATGAAATTTCTAATTATCCATTACAAAAAGTGCACTCTAATCTCTAGGGGCTAGCTCCCACTGTCTCAAATCAAGGTTTTCGATTTTATGTCATTTTTATAGATTATTTTTCAAGATTTTCTTGGTTATACCCTTTAAAGAAAAAGTCAAAAATTTTCCTTTGTTTTCAAAAATTTCCAAAATTAGTAGAAAATCAATTTGATAGAAAAATAAAATTTTTTCAATGTGATGGGGGTGGAGAATTTAACTCTTTTGAATTTCTCAGTCATATCAGTAATTATGGTATTCAGCTCCAAGTTTCATGTCCTAGAACACTAGAGCAAAATGGAGTGGCCGAGAGAAAGCATCGGCACATTGTTGAGACAGGTTTACCTATGTCTTTGCATGCTAAATTGCCTTTGTTTTTGTGGATTGAGGCTTTTCTTGCAACTATTTATTTAATCAACAGAATGCCAACTTTAGTTTTACACAATCAATCTCCATATTCTAAGTTATATTAGAAGGAACCAAATTACAAAAGCTTGCGAGTGTTTGGATGTTTATGCTTTCCCTCTTTAAGACATCAAGGAGGTAATAAATTTGTTAAGAAAACTTATCCTTATGTATTCATTGGTTACAATCCTATTCATAAGGGTTATAGATGCTATGAGCCTTAAACAAAAAGAGTATATATATCAAGACACATTGTCTTCGATGAAGGTAAATTCCTATACAAACCCTCTCATCAAGAATCCATTCCTGCATCATTAGAATTTGCTGAATTTCCAGCATTTGATGAATGGTTTAAAGTCACACTTGAAGTTGAAATCATAAAGGTATAAACAAATGCACAGTCAGCAACACAAACATCTATTATGCCTACTAATGATTATTGTGATGAAAATAGTGATCATGATAGATGTTTTGATGACAATAATGTTGAATCTCTTGGCAATAATGCAGTTTTGCCTAATCTTAATGTGCCTCATAAAGATGAAACCTTAGTTGCAGCTGAACCAATAGATACACAAATTCCCACTTTGATTGATGACTTGCCTGGGCATATTGTTAGTACAAATATCAAAATAATGAGAGTGAAAATTATATTCATCCTCAATGCCATAGGTAACCTCCAAAACATTTTCAAGATTTTGAATGTTATCTATGTCAAGTTGAGTTGCCTGTTGAACTTTGAAATTATCATGTTGCACTAAAAGATCCCTGATGGGTTATGGCCATGAAAGAGGAACTATAAGCTCTTCATTCAAACCAGACTTGGTCACTAGTTCCTCAACCCTAAAATGTGAATGTTGTTGGGTCAAAATGGATTTATCGTATAAAGCAATGAGAGGATGGATCTATTGAGCATTTTAAGGCTTGTCTTGTTACGCGTGGCTTTACACAAGTCTCAGGTATTGATTTTGATAAGACTTATAGCCTGTTTATTCGTCATACTACCATTTGCCTTGTGATAGCTCTTTCAACTTTTCTAAACTAGCACATGAGACAACTTGATGTGAAGAACACCTTTCTATATGGAGATTTAAAGGAGATTGTGTATATAGAACAACCCCTTGGTTTTGTGGATCCACACAAACTTGATCATGTATGCCTTCTTCACAAGTCGCTTTATAGGCTAAAGCAAGCTTCGCGAGCTTGGTTTGATCGCTTATTTCTGTTTCTTGTTCATCTTAGTTTTTATTATAGTAAGGCAAATTCTTCTTTATTTATTTATCATCAAAATTCAATTACAATATTGCTTCTTATCTATGTAGATGACATATTGGTGATTGGAAATAATGAATCATTTGTCTTTAACTCAATTGATAAATTGAGTGCAAAATTTGCTATAAAGGATCTTGGATGTCTAACTTTCTTTTTAGGTGTGGAGGTTAAATATTTCAATGGAGGAGTTATCCTTTTTCAAAGCAAATACATCAAGGATCTTCTCAACCATACAGGGATGGCAGATTGTACTCCTAATGCTACTCCTATGGTTCTTAAAGAAAAGGATAATATCTCAAAGCAAAATGGTGTAGATGCAACATATTATAGAAGTACTGTTAGCGCCCTTCAATACCTCACATTCACTTGACCAGACATTTAACATGCTGTAAACAAAGTCTATCAATTCTTTAACTCTCCTACAGAACTATATCTCAAAATTGTCAAGCAAATTCTTCTCTACCTTAAAGGTACACAAAACTATGGCTTACGATTCATTTCTAACAGTCCTCTCTCTTTGTATGCTTTTTTAGATGCGAATTGGGTAGGTTGTCCCTTGACTAGACGAAGCATAACTGGTTTTTGTACCTTTCTCAGTGCAAATCGCATCTCTTGGTGTTTAAAGAAGCAACCTACAGTTGCTTACTTGAGTTCAGAAGCAGAATATAGGTCTATGGCTCCTACCACTTCTGAATTAACTTAGCTCACATTCTTATTGTGTGACATTATCATCCCTTTACTTCATGCTCCACAATTATTCTGTGACAATCTCAGCTCTTTATATGTTAGTTAATCCTCTTTTCCATGCACGGACAAAGCATATAGAAATAGACTATCATTTCGTCCGAGAAAAGGTAGCCATGGGTCATCTTGTCACTCAATTTGCGCTATGTTCTCATCAAATAGCAGATATTCTCACCAAGTCTTTACCACAGGCACCTTTTGTTTTCCTTCACAACAAGATGGGACTCTATTTACACTCTATCTCCACCTTGAAGGAGGCTAATAAGGAAGAAAAGCCAATTAAAGAAACAAAATATTCCACAGAGACAAAGGAAACAAATATCACTGCAAAAAATCAAGAAAATATTCAAAGGAATCATTCTCATAAACTCATGCCTATAATCAAGGAGTTAATATAGTATACAGCTTGTATCTTGCTATCTTGCCATTTTAATTCGTCTCAATTCGTCTCCCTCTGTATATATATATATTTACTTTGTATTTGAGCAAACTATAGAAAATAGAATAAAAGAGAAAACTAAATACTTACTTTCATAAGAGTTTTCAAATAACACATCAATATTCATAACTAAATATCCCAAAACAATATTACATTCACAATTTATTAAAATACAAAGCGTCTCTCGTTCAAGTCATGAAAATCCTTTATAGGTGAATCTTCATAAAATTTTTAGCAATTTTCTTTTCATTGTACACTAGCAAATAGTCGTAAAGAAATTCATCTTTCATCTTACTTGTGCTTGGCTTTTTCATGAGATTGGAATGAATAATTCTTTAAGATTTAAAGACCAAAACTCTTTTATCAACACAAAGTGATGATGACAGAAAAAAAAGTAGAGAAGAAGAAAACATTAACATAATATGGGGTGACTTTTAAAAGAAAGAATGTATAGAATATTTGCCTTGCATTTGTCTTTATATGGAGTAACTTTTAGCAAAAAAAAAAAAAGGATTTTTTAAAATTTTTATTTTACAGAGGTGTTTTTGATTAAAAAAATGCATTATAGAAAGAGTTGAGGGACTTTTTTAACAATTGGAGGGGCTAAATATATAGACCTTTAAAAAAAATTGAGGGGTAGGGGAAGGATGGCTAGTGCCTCATTCCTTTGCATGTGGCTTCACCACTAATTACATGGTTTGTGTGTATTTTAAGCATGATTATTTTCAATTCTGTTTGCATATGGATTCAGAGTATACAATGGGTTCTACGGATTTTTGGAGGTCTTATATTTACTCATACCCTAAAACTTTCATGTCTTAGTAGAGCAAGAATGGTGGAATAGAGATGTGTGAACCCTCAAATTTGCACTATTAAGATTCGACCGTAACTTGACACTTGCTAAGATTAGTGCGCTATACAAAGCCCATACAATTGTCCCACTGAAGCAACTTGTAACACTCCATCATGAACCTATAGAATCAAACTGGGCCCAAATCAAATCAAGAACGGATAAAAAGGGCTGAAAAACGAGGTGCGGCAGCTTGCAGGCCAACTACAGCAACTCGCAGCTGGCTACGGTAACTGCAGCCACTACTGCAGTTGCCACAGAGTGATCTGTGGTTACCGCAGCCTCTGACGAGTTACTGCAGCGCGTTTTTCCTGTTTCCCACACCGAAAATTCACCCTTTTAAGCCTCTAGACTCCCCCTATAAATACCTTACACCTCCTAACAACTTCCACACACAATGACATGCTTCTATACTCTCTCTAAAGCTTTCTAAACCCTATTCCCAAGCTTTCCAATCATCAAAACCCTCTTTCTAAATCTCCAAATATCTAAAACCTCATTCCAAAACTTCTTCCATCACCTCAAATCTTATCTATAAGCTTCCTAATCACCATTTCCAATCATCAAAACCCGCTTTCTAAATTTCTGAATCTCTAAAACCTCATTCTAAAACGTCTTCCATCACCTCAAACTTTATCCATAAGCTTCCTAATCACCTCAAACCTTATCCATAACTTCCTAATCATCTCAAAATCCTATTCATAAGTCTCCTAATCACCTTAAACCTTATTCCTAAGCTTCCTAATCAAGAGAATGTGCAATTCAAGTTATTTCTTTCAAAAGGAAATCGTGGTAATCAAGTAGAGGTGCAATCCAAGCCTATCTAAGAAGAGTTTGCGCTACTTAAAAGTCTTTCTTCCAAAAGGAGTGCTCGTGATATTCCCAAGCTAAGGTGGAACTTAGATTTGGTGCAAAGCTAGCTCCCAACGTTCCTCACCGATGAAAGCCAAAGGTAAAAGTTCCTTTTTTTTTTTTTCCTTTTCAATTTCAAGGTCTAAATATGAAAATATCTAATTTTGGTTAATTAAAATCGGGTCTAATTAACAAATTCCTAAGCCCTTAAAATCAATCAAAATATGAAAACAAAGGTAATGACTTAAAAACCCCTCCTTTGCAAGAAGGAAGAATTGCGTAGGGTTTAATTCCCATCCCAAGGGATATGCAGGCTTGCCGTCTCTAAGACATTCAACTCCACTAAAATTAACAACTTATTCTCTCTATCACCTTTTTCACACAGTCTATGATCGAAATTGTTTTTCTTAAATAAAAGCCTAACTTTTAATTCTTTTTATTATAATTATTTTATTTTTTTCTTTTTTTTTATTATAGTTGTTTAAATTATATTTGAAAAATGTGTGCTTTTTCTAGAACCCGTAAGGGCTAGAGAAAAGATCTCCTGATTTTGATATCTTAACTTGTAATAGTTTTAAGTAGTTTTTCTTTATTTTTTGCATTTTATAATAGTCATTATCTCATATTTTGCCATGCATTGCACGAATAATATTTGTTTCATGCATCATATTATATTTATTCATGCATACATAAAAATTTCTTTTCATGAAAGCTATTTTGTATTTAAGCTAAACTATTTTTTTTTTGTATTGTTTTAACCAAAACTTAGTTCTCCAGCCTTCTTTGATCATTCGAGGACTAGTGCTTTTTCTTGGGATAAATGGTATAATTTTAGAGTCAATCAAATTGAGTTTTTCCTTTAATTTTCCCATTTAAAATAAACAAAATTAAAGTGGCGATTCATTTTGCAAATTACAACTTACAAAATACAATTATCTGAACTCATGGCGAGTTTCAATCGTAATGTTTCTCCCAAATGAACATTTTGATTCCTTTCAATAGATCAGACTTGTGCTCAAGTGAGACATCATAAAATGGTACTATGGTCAGGGCATGACATGAAACAAGTAAGGCAGCTTGTCCCATCAGTTTAGGTATCACCCTTGTGATGTGGCCACATACCCCTCTGATATCATTTAATGGATCTTCTTCCTCAAAATTCTTTCACTCTAAGGTTCTAACCTAAGCATCAGATGGTTATTGCTAAGCTACAAGTTTGGCTTTTAATGTTGTGTGTTCATTTTGTATGCTAAGAATTAATCATTTAGGCCTAAAACAATAATAAAAAAAAAAAAATTCCAACCTAACTTGGTCAAACTGTGATCAATATAATATATTGCATTATTTATTGCAGTATAAAAACTTAAAATAATATAAATTAAAGTGTATATTAAAAAGAATCTTCTGTAAAATTTTTATAATAACCCTAAGAATTAAACTATGTAATATAATTGATTATAAAAAAAGAAAGTCCATATATGTGAAAAGACCTTATCAAAAGGCTAAAGTTGTGGTGCAGAAAATTTGTAGCTTTGCTTAGTTTATTCACATTGATTAATAACAAAACTTGCTGAAATAAGGAGGAAGGTAATGGTGGAAAAGAAGTTGGACATAGACAAGGATTTGCTAAAAGGAAACTATATTTTATTTTATGGTATTGGTTCCTTGACCTACCTAAGAATTAGTTCAATGAATTTACTTTGCATTTTATTAATTGGAGTTTAATTTTTAAATGTACGAATTGATTGTAAAATATATTTTAAAATTTATTAGAAAAAATTGAATAAAAATATAAAAATGTCAAAAAAAATATTATTAAAAGATGATAATTAAATTACACTTAAATAAATATGATAATAGATACAAATTCAAATTCTTAATTTTCTAGAAATTAATAAAAGACAATAACTAAAGTACCTAAACATCCAACAAGGGTAAAATTTAATTGAGTATAGGTTTTTGATGGGTGAAGAAAAAGCCAAGGGAACATCACAATGGGCACCAACTTTATTTTATTCAAAAACTTGAGGCTAAGATTTTCTTAAGATTCCAAGTAACTTTTGCACTTTCATCTCCATTAATAAACAAAACAAACAAAACAAAACAGAATAATCAGAGGGCTGATCTGCAACTTGCATTCACGACCCATTTGTCCTTTGATGCCGACTTTTCTCTTTATAATAATTATAATAAGAGGAAGTGTAAATTTGATCTTATTTGTTTACTTCTTGAAACACATCTCTGTTTTATGTTTTTCAAAATAGAAAAAAAAATAATCATAATATTACAAAAAGAATTATCACTCGACAAATAATATTTTTTTTTTCAAATATTTTTTCTGTAGTAAAATTTCATTTTAACATAATTAAATATATATAGAGAGAGGATGCACTTTTTTACATTAAAAAATATAAAGATGTGATGTCTTTTATAGAATAAACAATAGGGTTAAATTTACATGTGTTCTATAATAATAACAAATATAAATAATTAATTAAGTCATTAGACTAGTAACTTAATTATCAAATTCAACTATATTTTGATTATTATTCTTTGTTTTGTAACATCAACAATTCAACTATACTTTGTTTTGTAACATCAACAGTTAAAATTTTATTTTGATAACTATTATCTTTCAAAAAAATTTTGATATATTAAATGAAAATTATGATAAAGAAAATAAGTTTTAGATAGTACTTAATTACGTATTAGTATATTGAATATTACTTTTGATAATTTTAAATATTAATATTAATATTATCTATTGATTAATATATATATATATATATATATATATATATATATATATATATATATATATATATATATATATATATATATATATATATATATATATATATATATTGTTTGGTATTATGGATTTGAAAATCCACATTTTATGTGGATTTTCAAATTCTTATTTTTGAAGATTTTGGAGTATTCTAAATTTTAATAAATTCATGGATTGTAATTTAATTTTTTAAACTAAATAAAAGATTGAACTACAATATATAGATTTTGCAAAGTCCATCACTAAAATATATCATACTAAATGAGACCTGTATTTTAAATTCTATTAAACAAGCATGCAATTTGGCATTGTGTTTGTTGAAGTCCAAATCGAATTCGCAGAAAAATCATAAAAAGAGTCAAAAAATAACTATTATTTATTGTCGAGTATAATCCACCCATTCAAGTCCATATTATTGTTATATTTATTTGTATTCTTATTTATTTTGAACTTATTTTGAGAAATTACAATATTGCAAAGTTTCATAATTTCCTATTAATTTTATTTTACCAATTAATGAATATTTAATTTTCTCCAAAAATAGCATACAATTTAAAAGTTATATTTATCTATTTTAAAATTTTTATGACAAAAAAATGTGAAATTTATTTTAAAATAAATTATAATTTTTCGTAATATTTTTAATACGAAAATTTTTAACAATAACGTCAAAAAAAGACTAATTGTTGGTTGAAAATATTATTATATATTTTTCACAATTAGATGAAAATGTTTAAAAATATTATAATTAACTGGACGGTGGAGAGAGTTGCATTCTATGCTGACGGCTTCTCCGAATAGATTATGTAATAAGAAATGCAAAGCATTGCTAGGAGACAAAAATTGTCATGTTTAGTCACATTCTAAATCCAATCTATATATTTAATCATGGTTCCGTAAGCACTTATATAACTTAACATTCATTCATCTTCATGTAAATAAAAAAATAAATAAATAATATAGATTAGATTAAATAATAACTGTTAATTTCTCGAGCACCTTGCAAAATAGTCAATGATCATTTATGGCAATTAGTGTGTATATATATTTTGCTATCAATATTAAATATTTCGTATCTATATTAATCACTTAATATTTTTATTTTTTATAGATGTGAAATTTTTTAATTTTATTAACTAGCTTTTAAAATTAGTTTTTCTAAATTTATATTAAAAATTTAAAATAATACCAGAACAAGTTGATCAAGTTTACCTAATTAGCTTATTAGTTAGTTCAGTTTACTTTATTACCTAATTACTTTGCTTATTGGTCCATTTATTTGATTACCTAATTATTTTGTCGATTGATCCAATTTATCTGATTACTTAGTTAGTTTGTTAGTTGGTCTAGTTTACCAAATTACCTAATTACCTTGTCCATTGATCTGATTCTAATTGTTTCAAATGACAATTTTAAATATATCGTTGTCACTTGATAGGAGTATTATGAGTACACCACATCTATTAAATACAATAATGTTAAGTAATTAATATAGAAATAGACTCTCCAACTTTAATATTTAACTTTTAAGATTGGCACTCCCTTGGCTATATATGCTTTCAATATTTCTACATGATATCAGAACAAGTTTATCTTGTTTGCCTAATTATCTTATTGATTAGTTCGGTTTACCTGATTATCTAATTATCTTGGCGGTTGATCTAGTTTACTTGATTATCTAATTATCTTACTGATTGATCTAGTTTTTCTGATTACTTAATTACCTTACCGATTGGTCCGATTTACCAAATTAGTGGCATTCCTTTAACACTCCCCTCAAGTGACATGAGGTATCCAAAGTTATCATTTGAAACAATTAAAACTGGATTAACCAACAAGATAATTAGGCAATTTGGTAAACCAAATCAATTGGCAAAATAATTAAGTAATTAGATAAATCAAATCACCTGGCAAGATAATTAGGTAATTAAGTAAATTATAATAACTAATAAGGTAATTAGATAATTCAGATCAACTGACAAGATAATTAGGTAAATATGATCAACCTATTTTGATGCCATGTTAGATTTTTCATATAGATTTGAGATAACCAATCTTAAAAGTTAGCTGTTAATGCTGAAGAGTCAATTTTTTATATTAATCATTTAACATTTTTATCTTTTTGTGTGTGTATATATATATATAGGTTTTGAAAAATACAATTCAATCCTTTTATTACATTTTTGTCCTTATTCTTTTAAATAAAAATTATATATAGAGAGAGAATTTGAACTTTAAATTTTGTTGTAATTGAAAAATGCATTTATAATTATTGTCAAATTGAATATGTGGGCGCATATATAAATATATAATAGTCTGATATAGCAGGGGCAGCTTAATGAGTAAAGCGATTAAAGCAATCGCCTTATATTCCCAATTATGAAGGTCTTAATTATATATATATATATATATATATATATATATATATATATATATATATATATATATAATAGAAAGTAATTTTACAAAATAAAGTAGAAAAAACCTAACGTTTTACAAAAATAATTTAATAAAAAACCTATAAAATAGAGACATTTTAAAAATTAGTTTACAAAATTAAAATCTAAAATAAAAACAATAAATTTAGAAATTGGCACTAACCATAACTATATTTTAACTAACTTTATTAGCTTTATATTTTTTGTTTTTGGTCCTATTCGGAGTTATTACTCAGTTTGTATTATGCTCTTCTGCTATTTTTTTTTATTTTATGTTTTTTATAGCTTAAAAGCAAGGAATCTTTGTCAATGATTTAGCATTTTCTGTAATGTTAATAAAATTAAAGATTACTTATAAAGAAAATTTGATTTAAACTTATTTATTCATATTGTATTTTTCATTTTGTAGGCTACAAATGAGTTAAACTATTCGCAAATGACTCAGTGTTCGACTCGATAAAAACTATTTCATGTTTACTTTATTATAAATGAGCCAAATTTGAGCTTTAATTCAATATTTCATCAATAAATGAGCTGAACTTGAGCAAAATTAAGTTCGTCTTGATTAGACTCATGAACAACTCTATTAATAGGCTCATGAACAAGCTCGTTTATATACTTGTTTATAATATTTTAATATATACATTTATGATTTATATTTTGTAATTATGAAATTTATGAAAATAATACGTACAATTAGTTTAATGAATATTATATTTTATAATTTAATCAAATAGTTGAGAAGTTTAATTTTCAAAAAAACGTTTATGGCTACTAGTGCTTGTAATAAGCTTGGCTAACTATAAATCATACTTCTACTATAAAATAACTTAAACTATCATAGTTAATGATTAGGAACATTAATAGTAATATCTTCGCCATTAACTTCTGGCTTATTAGACATCTATCACCAATGCTTAACATTAATATTATCAATTTCTAACTTACTAGAATTTCACATTAACTTGAATGTGTAACTTAACTTACATGATCACATCAAATATAGTAACAATGTGGAGAATTAAAGTTTTATTAATACAGAATAACATAAATTTATTACATAACTAGAAAAATACACTATAATTCACTGCCAAAGGATAAATGGCAGAAACAGCTCATTTATAATTCCTTCTCAAGTTCAACCTGCAACCTAAGAAAAATAAGAAGACAATGATGAGCGTTTCAACTCAGTGAATGATACTAACTAATATAAAAACCTAGTATTCTACAATCGTTATATTTAATAAAATGCTCATGCATCGTGTCATAAAGACAATCAATCATATAATCATTCAAGGATGAGAATTAGTCGATAGAAATCACTCTAAACCTCCATATGAGAGCTGACCCCCTCCTTTGGCTCTCTTAAAATCCAAATATATGGCCATAGTGAGACTAGCTTTAACCAGGCGCCTTTCTCTTATCCATGACATACATTTGATGAGATCAATTCAAACCAGGCAAACATTATAAATATAATCATAATCATAATCATAATCATATCATATCATATCATTATCATGATCAAACCCCTATGTAGTTCTATGTCATCCTAATCCTATCCAACATTCACATATAATCATTAACATCATCCATAATGCGACATTCACAATAAGATGTTAGGATGTATTTATGCAGTTGTAGAGCATAGTTATACATATATATATATATATATATATATATATATATATATACACAATAAATGCAATGCATGATAAACATGGAAACCTATTAGAAAATATCACACACTACTTGACGGAAAACCCAACTAGCTCTCCTTGAAACATCAATCGGTCATCCGTAACCAGGAAGACATCTGGAACACATAAATTGAACCATAGACGAAGTACATTAGAATAATGACAATTCCCATTCCAACTCTTAAAACTATACTCGAATGACTCTTAAGATTCTGCCGAAATTTCGGCAGAATCTTCCCTAAAACTAGGATATTCACCATTAATACAAAAAAATTGACACTTCTAAAAATATCAAATTCATAACAACCAACATCACAATAGCCCCTCTAGACCTCCATACCCAGACACATCAAACAGCTTCAATCTCCAATTATATATATACATGCAATCATAAAACATCATCTCATCACCATTTCCAATAGTTTCAATTGTATGAAAATAGTTCTACCTCCAACAATACAATAATATTATATTGAAAGTGTTGGAGAAATTATCTCACATAGAAAATAAATAATAATATAAATGGTCTTATAATATATTAAGCTTTTTAATATTAACACCTAAGTTTTAAGGTTGGATTCAAATTCTTAATATGATATCAGCGCCTCGACTAAATTTTTTTATTGCTAAATTTTAAATTCTACACGTACTTTTTAATACAAACTCAGTATTTAATTCAGCCTTAGTACTTGAATTTTAAGGTTGAATTTGGTTTTTTAATAGAAAGATCAAATACAATAGAAGCACAAAGAAACAAAACTCTAGCCGAACTCTATATATATTGCTTGGTATATACATATGAATCTTTTCATTATATATATATATATATATATATATATATATATATATATATATATATATATATATATATATATATATATATATATATATATATATTTATATTTTGAATTTTCAGTCAAGATGCCCCTCAGATTTTTCTTAATATCTGTTGAAAAAAAAAATTGTGGTGGTTGCTCTTTTGGTAGAAATTGATGTTGAGAATAATTATGTGCCAACAATATTAATATTATTATTATTATTATTATTATTTTGACTAATTTTACTATTATAAATTTTTTAAGTACTTATATGTTTTCAAAATAATTTCTGGTCTTAACTTAATAGAATATTGTATTTTATTAGAACTTTTTAACGGTGGAAAAAATTTTAAAAGTTAAAAAATCTGTTGATTGCTTAAATATACATTTTGATATTTGGTAACTACTTGTTATTAAGAATATTCTTATAACAGCATGATTTGCATGGTATATTATAGAATATGTCTGATGCAAAATATTCTTTAATATCAGTCTTCCTACATTTATATAATTAAGTGTAATTTTATAAAAAAAAAAAAAAAATTAATGCACATTTCTTTTGTATTCATATATTTTTCTACATATTTATAAATTTATTCTATGTGAATGTAAAAAGAAATATATTATTATTTAGCAAAAATTCTTACTTATGCCGAGTATAATTTTTTAATAAAATTAGTAGTTGACTGATTCATCGTGATTTTTCACATATTTTCTTCTTATTATTAATATTAATGTCATTACTATTAATATTATTATTTTCTAGGAAATGCTCTACAATTTAGAAGGTGAGATTTATTTTTCAATAAAGAAAGGTTGATTTTTTTTTTTTGAAAAAGTTGGAAAACCCAAAAGGAAGAGAAAGAGAAAGACAATGACAATGTTGAAGAATAATTAATATGTACACAGAATGGACCCTTGACTGCAATTGGTAGGTTGATTTGTTAAGCATAATATTGAAGAAATATATATATAACAAAGGGAAAATAGAGCATCATAATCACTCACTATTAATACAACAACAAGAAGAATAATAAGAATAATAATAATATGACTTATGAGGAATTTGGTTTTTCTTTGACTCAAATTTATGTAGGTTTTTAATCTGTTTTAAATATATATCCCCATTTGAAAATTAGCTTACTCAATTCAAGTTTAGTACATTCATCTTTAATTGGAATTTTTTCTCTTGGAAAGAAATAATTCAATGTAGAATTAATATATATATATATATATATATATATATATATATATATATATATATATATTTGGCCAAAGAAAATATCACTCATAGAACAGATGAAGACACGTTCAAAGCTAACAGACATTCCAACCTTTTAGGTGGGATTACATGCCAAACTGGTGGATTAAGAATTATGGAACACACAAAAAAATAGCACTTCACATGAGAAATTTTTATATAAATTGAGTCTACCCTAATTTATAAGTTAATTAAATAAAAATAAAACACGTTAATAAATAATATTACATCATTCATAAAAGTGGCAATTATTGTTAGTGTATAGTATTCGGATCATGTTGATATATACTCATAATACGATAAGGGTCAATATGAAAATAACACGATTATTTTATCATATCAAAAATTTAAATACAAATATGATCTATTTAATTAATGGATAACACAACATGAATAATAAGTTTAAAATTTTAAATTGATTAATTTTTTATTTTAATAGTTAAAAATTATTAAATTTACTAAAATAACCCTTATTAATTTCTATTATTACATTATTTATAATTATATATAAATTTATAAAGAATATTAAAAGTAATATTTATATGTACATATTTTAAAAGTTATAAAATATATTAGGTTCAATGTGTTAATATATTAAACATGTCATTGTCGAATTAATGGCCAACCCGCAACACGACACGATTATTTTCTTGTTACAATCAGATCGATATGAAATCAATATGAATATGAAACCTGCTAATTTCATTTTTCATTAATTATTTTTATTTATCTACATCAAGATTTAAAAAAAAAGATAATTTAATAACTTTTTTAATCTATATACCGAAATTTTAAATGACTAATATTTTAAAACGAAAATAATATATAATATGGCATCAATATTAATTGACACGTTTTATTTTTATTTGGTTAGTCTATTCTATTTAAGAATTTCTCTATCTCTCTCTCTCATATATATACACACACCAAATTGATAGCAAGTGATAGAAAAATTTAAATTCGAGACTTTTGCTCATTATATTTTTAACATTATATATTTCATGGATTAGAAGAAAGGGAGAATATAGTCATCAAATTAAAGGGGAAAAAAAAAGACAATGTAAGTTACAAGTTTAATCTTTTATTCGAGAGAAAGAGGGAAATGTTTATTAACATACAATGTTACAATTAACTACTTTTAAAAAAAATATATTCTTAAAAAATTTCACAATGATAAATAAGCCAAAACATTATTTTCAATATTTTGATGCATAATTTAAATTGGAGAATAATAATTTAAATTAGACCTGATGTAACAGATTTATTAAATTAATTGAAAATATTGTTATTGGTATACTAATACTTTTATATTAATTAATTTATTATACTATTTAATGTATTATTTTATTTGTCACTATGATTTTTTTTAATTGTATCACTTTCTTATATTAATAGTACATACTAATTAATACTATATTGTTACACTAAACCCCATATATAAGTGTATATATGTAAGGGTTAATATATATAAATAATGCTACTCTCTAAATTATATGAAAATTATAATAAATTAAATATATGCATAAAAAAAGATTTTTAACCATTATTAAAAAATGGTGTAATTATTAAATTAAATAATTTTTTAAAATTATAAATTGTAATAATAATTCATCTATTTTTGTGTGTGACACTTTGATGAAAAAAATTTACTTTTAATGTAAACAGTTTCTTCTCCCCCACCCAAAAAAGAAAAAGATACTTTTTTCAATAACATTTAAAAAATTGTAGATAGATAACATTTACCATTACCACCATGAAGCAATCTCATTGTACCACTAAATATTGGATGTACAAAAGATATAGTAGGAAAAGTACAAAAAATAAAAAATAAAAACTATATAACACATATAGTATTTAATAATAAAAAACATTGGAAAAAGTTGGTAAATTTAGGTATGGTTGGTTTTGATTTCTAATGTGCAAAAGCAAAAGCAAAAGCACAAGCAAAATAATAGTACTTAATTGGATCTTATAATAGACCCATAATGTACAAAGAGGAAACAAGGGGTGATGAAATCTCATATCATGCCTTCTTCTTTTTGGATTTTTGCCATGTTAGAAAAAAAAATTGTGAGAAACAAAAGTCTTCAAGACAATATACACTTGGCTACCAAATAGTGATAGCATATGGCCAGCCCATGTTATTCTATAGTTCACATGAGTCAAGGAAAAGGGGTCTCATATTTTATTGTGTCTTTTAGGGTTGATAAAAAAAATAAAAAAAAAAAAACAAATTGAAATTAGTCCAAAGGTTTCAGATTCAGTTTTATTATTTTTAATTTTTTTTTATTTTTCAATTTTATATATATATATATATATATATATATATATATATATATATATATATATATATATATATATATATATATAATCCACTAACCCTATACTAATAATTGAGTGTACTAATTTTTCAAGGAATTTAAATGAAATCATTTGTCTTTGTATTTTTTAATTAGTAATTATATTGTTTGTTAATTTGTCAACTATTGTTGTATGCACTTTAGTATTATTTATTTATAGTACTATTTAAAAATTTAAATTATACTATTTAATTTATTAATATAAATTAGTTTGACTACTAGTCTTACAAGTATACTTTTATTTTTATAATGACTAAAATTTAAATTTAAATTTTATTGGTTAAAAAATTAAAAAAATTAGCTAATCAGTCCAATAATATTGATTAGATAAAAAGATAATCGATAAAAATAGTTTAGTTTCGGTTTAAAAAATATAAAAATTGATATGATCATATCAATTTTGAAATATTAAAACTAAAAAAAAAATATTTTCTTTTTTATAATTTTTAATTTTAATATAAATTATTTTTCTTTGATTGTAGAATGTCAAAATCATCCTAATAGTATTATTAGAGTTATTATCGAAAATTTGATAAAAAAAAATTAAAATACAATTATGACGTTAGGTTGGGAGTTCTAATATATTATTGGCCCCATTAAAAAATTATGATGATTGCATTAATTGATGAAAAGTGAAAGGCTTGGCTTTTGAGTTTTAATCCTTTAATTAATAGTGTCATGCCTTATTAATTAATTGAATAAAGGCAGTGGGTGCTCATGACGTGTGATAATAATAATAATTAGCATATATACAGATTTTTTTAATAATTCCAAAAAATGCAATTGCGTGTTACATAAAAAAAAGTTAATTACATAATTTTTTAATATAAATGATGATGTTTTTAAAAATAATTATAATATATTTATTTTTTATTATGTAATATGTTTAAAATATATTAATTTGCGTCAAAATTATTTAAGATAATTTGCGTTATTTAGTATCTTTCTATTTTTTTTATTTTTATTTTTTATTTTTTTAAGTGAAAGTGGTTAGCCCTTACTCCTAGTTTTTTCTTTGCTCAATCCTAGTCCTGTTGACAAACACAAACAAGATTTGATTTGGATCTACCTTTGCTGTTAATGTCCCACCCCACCCTAATGATTTCTGATTATAAAAAAAAATAGACATCACAGCTAATGTTAAAGCCGCCTAATCAAACAACACAATTATTGAAATTGCCAATGTCATGTCAAGATCTTATTGCTTAACAACAATTCAGAGCTATCTCGCCCCCTATTTAAAATATAATGCCTAAAAGGATTCCTATTCCCTTCTGTTAATGAAATGAACCTCTTAGGGCTTTTGGGCTATTTCTATTTCATTTGGGCACAGAAACATTTTCTGGCCTAAATATTTGTCTGGTCCCAACCATCTAACTTGTTCGGTGTTTTTATTGAATTTAAATAAGAAACGGCATATTATCATTTGAATCCATAAATTTAACCCAATTAATAATTTCTTTTTCAAAAATAATTAAATACTCTTTTCATTCTGAAAAAAATGACAATTAAAAAAATTAATTTTATTTATAAATAAAAGCTATTTAGTAACTCAATAAAAAAAATTGTAAAATAACTAATTTACCTTTTCATTTTTCAAGTATGAAAAATATTTCTCTAATTTATATTGCAATTAATAAGAGTATTTTTAATAATTTATGATAAAATTATTATTACCTTAAAAATAATGATTTTTTTTAATGGTCACTTTTTTCAAAATGGTAAAAGTAGTTACTCACACTTATTTTCATTAATAAATTATTTTTTTTATCCCAAACAACAGAAAAATCTCAATTTGAAGTCTGAATTTAGGTCTAAAGTTTAAAGTAGATCTTAAAAAAAATTAGTCTAATTAACAATTTAAATTTTATTTTCAGCTCAATTTAAGGCGCGACGGTAAATTATCCTAACAAAAGTTAACTCTTTTGGGTAAGTGTATTTGTAAGATTCATTTCATATTTTTATATAATAAAAAATTAAAATTTTTAAAATAATATTTAAAAATTAAAATCAAATACTTTAAAATTAAAAACTCCATCATCCTCGCTCTTCGTTCTGGCCATCATGGTCCAATTCTGCAAGCATATAATCACAGAGCTTCCAGAGGACCCCACCGGTGGACTTGCAGTCCTTTTCTCCGGCCTGCCCTTCTTCGAACTCCTTTTCTCTCTCTTCAACTCCATCACTCTTCTCAAGGCACTCTCCTTGTCCAATCCCCTTCCCATTCTCTCAAATCCCAAATCCTCCACCACCTCAAAACTCACCAAAATTATTCTCTCGAAAACCACCAAATCACTACCGATCTCCCCGCCAACAACCGCCTCTTACTCCATTTTTTTTGTCAAATTTGTTTCATCGCAGCTAAGGCCATCTTTAATAACAAACTCTATGTTTAGTATAATTTTCATATTAATATAATTTTAACACTAATTATTATTTCATTTTTAATTCATCATATTAATATTATACCAAAAAAATAAACTTTAGAAGATTCTCTTTTTTATTCTTCTATTTTAATTCTTAAAATTTAAATTAATTCTCATTATTATTTTTTAAATAACAATTAATATTAAAATAAAAATACTTAATTACATAATCAACATTTAAAATTAATTGTTTTATAAAAATTATATTTATGATATAATAAATTAGACATTATAAATATTATAAAATATCATAAAACTTCACATTTTAATATATAAAATAATTAAAGTTAATATGAAATACCATATAAATATTACATTTATTATATAAAAACATATCACATAGTTGGACAATAAATATTACATCTAATTGAAAAGAAAAAAACACAATAAAAAGTGCATAATGATCAACTTTAATTATGGGAATTAGTGTATTCTTTCCATAAATGTTCAATTAATGCATTTTGAAGTGCAATGTGAACCTCTTTGTTCTTAATTTGTCAATGTTGAGTAAGGAATTCTTGGTCCAACATTTTCATCAACCACCATCTCAACTTCTGGAATTGGCGCTTCACGATGTTCTTCAATTGGTGCATTAATATCACGTTCATCTTCGATTATCATTTTGTGCATAATAATACATGTAGTCATTATATCATGCAACACATTTTTATGCCAAAAATGGTGATGGTCCTGCCACAATTGCAAATTGTGATTTGAGTACTCCAAATGCATGCTTAACATCTTTTCTACATTCTTCTTGTTTCATTGCAAATAATTTTTTCTTTGGACCACGTGGATCGTGAATACTCTGTACAAGAGTAGACCATTTGGATATACACCATTAGCTAAATAGTAACCCATGTTATACTCTTTTCCATAAATGACATAATGAGCGAGAGAAGCAATACCTTGAGCAAGATTAGCCAAAAAAAATGGGATGACACAAGCACATTAGTATCATTATCAGATCCTAGTAGACCAAAATATGCATGCCATATCCAAAAATCATAATCAGCTACAACTTCTAAAATAATAATTGGGGATCCACTACGACCTGTATATTATCCTACCCATACCGTTGGACAATTTTTTCACTTCCAATGCATACAATCTAAACTACCCAACATTCCTAGAAAACCTCGACATTGACCAATAGGGAGTAGCCTGGCAACATCACTAGCGTTAGGTGATCGAAGGTATTGCTCTCCAAACACCTTGGCAATGGCACGATAAAATCTTTTCAAACTTTCTATAGCTGTAAATTCTCCTATTTTAATCTATTCATCTGTAGCATTTGCTAGTAAACCATATACCAACATCCAAACTACAACAGTTGTTTTTTGCCAATCGGACAACCTGAGTTTACCAATCACATCCGTTCTCTAAACAAAATAGTTGTCGTGATTACTAAGAGCATTAAAAATGCGAAGGAATAAATTTTGACCCATTTGAAATCGTCCACAAAACATATCATCAGTATATCGAGGATTTTCTGCAAAATAATCATTGAAAAGATTATAATCAACATTTTCCCAATCGCGGTTAATCACTATATGACTAGAAATTAAGCTTCAATGTGCAATTTGGTTGTCTTATTGACTAAGATAATGAGTGATGATAAGATTGTTATTAGCAATCACTTGACATAAAATTGCTTTTGTTGCATCAAAAACTTCATCATAATTATCATCATTGGAACTTGAGGATGAAATAGAAGATGATATGTGAGATGGCCCTCCGATGTTGTAATTCATTTTTAAAGCAAAATAATTTGTTTGAATTTTTCTAAACATAGTAGTTAGATTTATAGCATAGATAATCTTATCTTATCTTTACAATTTCTAATATCAGAAGATAAGAATATATGATATAGCACATCTTATTTATTGGAGAATTTCATCCTTATCTCAGCCGTTTAATCAATTTTTAAGAATTTTATCTTATTTTCACAATTGTCAATATCAGAAGATAAGAATATATTACGTTGCACATCTCATCCATTGGATGGATTTCAACCTTATCTCAGCCATTCGATCAATTTTTGAGAATCTTATCTTATCTTCATAATTTTCAATATCAAAGGATAATAATATATTACGTGACACATCTCATCCATTGAAAGGATTTCATCCTTATCTCGGTTGTTCAATCAATTTTTGAGAATCTTATCTTATCTTCTCAATTTCAATATCAGAAGATGAGAATATATGACATGGCACATGTCATCAATTAGATGGATTTCATCCTTATCTCAGTCGTTCGATCAATTTTTAAGAATCTTATCTTATCTTCACAATTTTCAATATCAGAAGATAAGAATATATGATGTGGCCATGTCATCCATTGGATAGATTTCATCCTTATCTTAGTTGTTCGATCAATTTTCGAGAATCTTATCTTATCTTCTTATTTTCTTTATAAAATAGCATACTAGACTCTAAATAAACACATCTCATTTCAACACTTCTTATAAAATATTTTTCTTCCAATATGAGTTCAACTCATCAAAGTGGATCATACTCAGTTGAAGAAGGTTTGCATTTATGTCATGTTTATCTAGACATTTCCCAAAATCCAATCAAAGGAATCAACCAATCCAAAGATCAATTTTGGGCTAAAGTTGAGGTTGATAACCTAGACCCAACGTTTAAGAATCAGCCTCGACCGAGAAGATCTTTGCAAAGTCGAAATTGAAAACTTGAATCCAAGTGGTGCTTCGAAGAAAGATATTGTAAGTATTTCTTGTTATACTTATTTTATAATGCCTAAATTGTTACATCAATACCATATTATTCTTAACATTATATTCATATTTGCAATTCATTTTTTATTTTTACTGTTAAATCAAGCTAAAATATTATTAGCACAAGACCTACCTTACGAGAGAGGATTCAAATTTGATCATGTGTGGCCCATTCTTAAAGACATCAAGAAATTTAGGAATAACAACACCGACAATGCAACATCTCGATTTCAACAACAAACGGGTAATTCATCCCAATCAAATTCTCCTAGTTTAAGGTCTCCCACATCGGCATCTCTCGGCTTGCCTTCATTTGATCTTAATATAAATGATAAGGAAATTGGTGTTACTTCAATTGAAAGACCTATTAGGAGGAAAAAAGCAAAAGGAAAAAAGAAAAAATGAAGAACAACTAACAAAACTTATTCACCAAAATGAACTACTTGTTGAAATTATAAAAAGTAGCTTAGGTTTCCAACAAAGTCATGAACTCCAAATGCGAAAAGTAGCTGTGGCTAAACTTAAGGAAAAGAATAAAAGTTTATTCAAATATTTGAATTCAATATCTGATCCAAACTTACGAGAGTTTATTCGTAATGAATAAATTAAAATTATACAAAAAAGAGCTCAATGACAGGGATCTCAAATGAGACAACAAGAAGAAGGATGAAGCTGAGGATCTCAAGAACAGGGTTAAGGATCTCAAAACCCTCCAGATATTTTTGGTCAATATTATGAATATCTTGGAGGAACCAGAAATGATCTTGGGGATTATTAAATCAATGTTTTAACTTGTATTGTTTTGTATATGTTCAATATGTGTTTTTTTTTTAAACTCTATGATGTATTTTTAAATTAAGTATTATGAAATTTTAATGTTTGAATGTGTTTTTTGAGAAATTATTTAATTAATTTTTATCTCATATATTTCACATTTTGTTGTTAAATTACTTAAAATTTAACTTAAATTTAAAACAAATTATAGACAAATTTTAATTTCAATTATAACATATTTTAAACTTAAATTAAAAAATTTAATATTTATTTTACTATTATTTGATTTCAAACTTATTTTATAACTTAAATCATATTTTAAATGCCGAAAATTAAACAAAATTATTTTATATTCATTGCACCAAAAATTGGAGGGGACTTTGCACCAAATATTACACCAAATTGGTGTTTTAGAAGCCGGTTGGAGATGGCCTAAGGCCAACTAGGCCATCGCAACCAAACCCTATAACACCATTTTAGTGTGAAAAATGGTGTAAAACATCCTCTAATGGCATGCTATCATGACTAAGATTAATAAGGCTGACTAGAAAATGCTTTAAAATTAATTTAACAAAAAAGAGAGCAAAAACGTCACTGTATAAATATGACAACAAACTCATCTTCACCTTTTCTTAAATCAAAATAAAATCATTCTTCTTATTCCCCAAAGTCAAATCTCATAAATTATTATATCTTTTATTGTTTGTTTTTGTTTTTTATTTATTAATCACCATATTGTAATCAAGTTCAATTTCAATTAAACCAACAAAAACATCAACAAATCAGAAACCAATATTTCTAATTTAAAACATACATTAGTTGTTGTTGCTATAATTGATTGTTGTGGGAAGTGCCACCAAATGAAATCCAACTATCGACTCACATGAGAGAGAAGATTGCTAATTGAGTTGCAAGAAAAATGTGAGATTGGGAGACAAAGTCATAAAAGGGATAAGCTATTAAGAAAAAGAAATTGATTGCAAAAAGAAGAGGTATCATTAGCTTTTGTTAATTTATAGGTTTGAAGATAATATTGATAGTCTATAGGTTTTTTGTGGGTTTTAAAGGGAGAATTGGTGGAGGAAAATAATGAATTTTTTAATATTTCAAATAGATTTGATTATGGTGAAGAAGAAGAAGAATTTGAAGATAATTTTGATTGTTTATGGGATTTGAGTTTAGCGATATTGTGTTAAATGAATTTTGAGATATGATTTTAGAAGAAGAAGAACGACTTGATTGTGAAAAATGTAAAGATGAGTTTGTTGTGATGTTTATACAGTACCATTTTTGCTTTTTTGTTCTTTTTTATTAATTTAGTGTTTAAAGCATTTTTCTAGTAAGTTGCTGGTCTGCCTTATTAATCCTAATCAAGCCTTGCAATAGTTTTCATGCTTTGTTAATGTGCATATTTGTCAATCTCTTTATCAGACATTAAAAAGTCCTTTAATGTGTGTAAAAATAAAAGTTAGAGGGCTCATATGGGCAAACAAATTTTTAGGGGGCTCAATAGTCAAATAAAAAAAAGTTCAGAAGTCTCAAGATGGGTTTCGCCTAACTTCTATTAGTATAATTAACATACTAGTCCTAAATGAATTGAAAATGAAGTTAAAGAGCTATTTGGACTTATTTTTTTTTTAAGGACCCACATTGAATTTTAAACCTAAGTTTAGAGTCCAAATTGAAATTTTCTCCTAAAATACTTCCTCCGTCTTGTAATATTAGCCTCACTTTCTTTTTTTTATTTTTTTTAAATTATAGTTTACTTTTCTTTTTAATAGAGTAATTAATTTATTAGTTTTCTAATATACTCGTATTTAATGTGCATCTTTATTATTATGAGTTATTTAATTTTACTAAAATTTATTAATTTATTAGTTTTCTAAATATACCCATCTCTAATGTGCATATTTATTAGTATGAGTTATTTGATTTTAATAAAATAATATAAGTCATTTAATATTAGTAAAGAATATATTAGAAAAATATTAATAAATTTTATTAATTTAATTGCATTAACCATATTTTGTAATATGTGTAACAGTAAAAATAAATCTATTTTTATAGGATAGAGAGAATAATATTTTTTGATAAAATCTTTATTATGTGGTTATAAAATTTGATATAATAGTACAATTTATCTTTTTTCTTATTATTTTTTACATTAAAACTCAAGTTGAACATAAATTATTTTGAATTCTTCACCTATTTTTTAAATAAATAAAAAATTATACTATAAGTTTAAATAATATAAAGTAAATTCCCCGTATAACTCCCATCTAATTTAAGAATTGATCGAAGTCGATACCTCTTAAAAAAGATACTAAATTTTAAATATTGATAAAATATTTTTTTAGTATTGGAAAAAAGAATCGATTCTGAATCTATTACTAAGAAAAATACGCACTTATTGTAAGTATGCCTCGTACAAGTGATGCAATTTTAGGTAGCATATGATTGTATGATTAGAAATTAAAATTAAAATTTTCAAGGTGTTTTTTGCCTAACAAACTTATACCACCACTTTAATTATCTCAACTGACATTTTTTTTTATTATTTTACTACAATAATCTACTTCATATCTGTAACATTATATCGGTAAAATAATATTATGCGAAGTGTGATATAATTGAAGTGGTACAAAAATAATTATCAAGTTTAAATTTCTAATCTCTTCCTATTATAAATCAAACTCACAACTCAACTACTTGCTAAATTGTAAATTCACAATAAAATTAGCACTACTTTTAATTATAGAAGAACAACAGTTGTTAAAAATTTTCTTATATATTTTTATATATTTATTATCTTTTTGTCATTCTTTTAGTTGGTCAACTATAATAAATTTGATCTATATATTTTATTTTATATTAATATTTAAAATTTTAATAAAATAATATCTAAATTTAATATAATAATAATAATAATTTTTATACATTAAAATATTTTTAAAAATATAAGTTAAATAAATAAAAAAAAATAGAAAATATAACAAACACGACACGGGCTAGCAACTAGTTAATGGTGATAGCTAACAAGAATGGGCTAGGCTGCAAGGTTATGAAAAGAACAGTATTCTGAGCCCATATGGCCCATATTCTATCCAGGGTTTAACTGTCTTTAGGAAACCATGGGCTTCAGAAATCCAGTTGATGAAACATTTAAATTTCTGATTTTGTGGCCTATGGGGTATGTTATTGCAAATGCAACAATTGATTTTAGTGATATGGATATTTATATTTGATTAATTTATGCATTCAAATTCAGATGTATAGTTAATAAAATGAGTGGTGCTGTATATCCTGTATTTTTTATTAATTTATTTTATCAGTTGATTAGGTGTATTAATATTAGTATATATTAAGTATATACGACAGATAAAAACAGAGATAAATAAAATAATATTACATCAGTTAAAAATATTATTCATGTGAAAATTTACTACACATAGTATTTTTCTAATAAAATTTTGTAATATAATTAATAACCCTCCATTTAAAATAAAAATGTAGTTAGAATTAAATTTATTCCCTTTTATTCCATTGTATGCATAAGTTATAATTAATAATTATCTCTTTATGTGACTTAAGTCTGATATAATTATCAGTTTTCACACTTATATTTAATATTTACATTATATATAATGTCTTTTAAGAAAGGAAAACATAGACTCAAGTCCAGTGCTATATGCATAATGAATAACTCTACTCATTATCATTGTTCCCTATAGCGAAACCCTTCATAGCTATGTTCAGACGAGTAGAAAAGGGTAATTAATGAAATGAGAGAAAAGAGTAATGATAGAAAAAGAAAAAAAAAAAAAAAAAAAGGGAAGCGTAAATATTAATGTTTCTCTTATTTGAGAAAGAAGTGAAAGAGAAAAGGTAATAAAAGGAAGAATAATTACTAAAAAGCAAAAATAAAATTAGTAATATATATATATTTTTTGATATTTTAGTTTTTAACTTTCCTCTCATTACACCCTAAATTAAGGTGCACGAAAAATGGAGATTGGAAATGCATCGAAGAGTATTACTCCTATATTTTATTGGGACCTTTTTTTCCAAATAAGTATACAAGATTATCCTTCATTTATTTAACTTATCTTTTTCTTTCTACTCTATTTAGATATATTTTTAGTATTAGTTACTCTCTCTATTTTATTTCAAATGTCGATTTAGAAAAAAATTCATATTTCATTTCAAGTGTCGTTTTTATAAATTCAAAATAGTATTAATTGAAAAATTCTAACTTTGCCCTTATTTATTAAATCTCTTAATTTTAGCTAATTTACTCATTTTATTTTTTTAGCATTCCTGAAAAAGAGTAATTAAGTAAATTACTATAAATTTTTTATAAAATTTATAGTTATTTATCACTATTTTAATATGTGTGATATGTTCTTACACAACACTTGAAGTGGAACGGAGAAAATATCATTTACATTTCTCCCAACACTTGCTAGGCTTTTAACACTTGTTAGACTTGTTGATGGGCTTGCAAACATATTTAATTTGTAAATCAGAGCTATCTTGTCTACAATAGAGAGGCTGCTCTCGATTTGTTATAACTGGTCTTAACTTGTTTCTTGAATATCTAAGTTGGGAGAAATAGTTTTGTCACTAAATTTGATTTGAGCATAGAAGGGAATTAAATTTGAGTGTATTATAGACAATTTTCTTTTATTAAATTATATCTTAATGTGATTGGATTTGAATAAGTTCGATCGGATTAAAAAATTAAATGTAATTTTATAAAATTTTGTATACTTTTTTGTATTTGAATTGTATAATATATAATAGAAAAATTATTGTTTATTACAAAAACAATATTATTTTTTTATATATATATTTTTTGAACAAGTAAGTTATTTTGGCAATTTAAATATATATTTTTTTATCAGATAAAAAAAAAAAAAGAGTTTTGTAATGTTGTATATATATATATATATATATATATATTTAAAATGCAGAAAATATAATTATGTAACGAACGGCTAATTAATTGGGGTCAACTTGAAGAAAGCTACTGTAACTGTAAGTAGCAAGAGTTGCACACACAGAGACCGTGTACGTTGGCAATGGCTATGTTTCTTATTCCTTAGTTTATTACCGACACGTTCTTACTCTGTGCCACGAAGCATCGCCTCTCAGAAAACGACATCGTAGACTCTGCTTCCCTTAACATGGCTATCACTTTCTTTTATTAGCCATTAGCCAATCACCTAAACTAACTTAAACCAAATCACAAACGCAAACTTTGAGATTCTGATCTTTAATTTCATATTCTCTCCTTTGCCATTTATGTAAGTCTCTCTTTGCCTCAAATTCTATAATCTTTTTTGTATATTTCTTTCAAATTCTACCATAAATGTAAGTTCTTGATTCTTGATTCTGTTTCTTGATTGCTGTTCTTTTGGCTTTTGTTCTTGGTTTTTCTATTTGAAATCAAATTTTTATGCTTTGTTTTAATTCTTTGTTTTGGTGGGTGATTTTCTAAGATCTAGATTTGCTATCACGTGTAAGTTTCATTGTTTCTATCAAAGCCATTCTTTTATGGGAACAATTTCTTATCCACTTTTGATACCCATTCTATAATTTGGAAGCTAGTGCTGTATGTTTTTGCTTTGTTCTATTTAATTCTTGTTGCTTATAAATGGGTTTTGTTTTCTTTACCTCGTCTTTAAACTTTTGATATTATCTTGTGGTTTTGTGTGCTTGATTTCCTTTGTCTGATTTATTTGTTTCTTTAGGTTTTGTTTTTGGTTTCCTAATGAGAATAATTCATTGTCTTGGTTTTTCTAGTCCTAAAAGTAGTGATCTTAGACCAAAACAAATGGTGAAAGATACCACCTACTATGAAATTTTGGGTGTCAATGTGGATGCCACTCCTGAACAGATCAAGAAGGCTTATTACCTTAAGGTTAGCTCTCAATTCAACTTCAGAATCGTTTTCTATGTTGTGTGATAATTACATAGTTTATTGCTTCACTACCTTCTCAAGGAAAAAAGGCAAAAAAAATTTCATTGCCTTCTGAAAACTGTTGCCTCCAATTTTGGTATAAATGAATTTGAAATATATAATTCACACACACATGATAACACTTTGTTTAGTTACATTGAATTACATAAAATTCCATTCATTCCAAAAATGAAATTCCAATTTCTGCAAAAGTTCATGTGAATTCATTCACGCCAAACAGGGTCTATGTAAATTGTCAAATACAGGCTTCTTCTGTAGTTGCAATTTCTGTTTCTATGCTAAAAGAACGAAGCATATGCAAATCTTGTTACTATATCGGTATTTTTTTCTCATTGATTTTTTTTTTCTGTATATTGGAGATTTTAAAAATGGACGAGCTTTCAGAGCTGAACTCCTAGTCACTTGCATTACAAGGCGAGCATGTGACTGTTGAGCCATTGTTCCCATGGCTCTTAATCTCATAATTTACTTATATTTCATTCAACATGACCAAGGTGTACACATGCCATTAAGTCTTTGTTTTGGAATTAGTAGTTTGTGAAACTAACATTCAGCAGAATAATAAAGGGACAGAAAATTTGTGATGATGGTCATTATAGTACTTTCTGATAACGAGATAGCTTTGTGCATTTTTTTACAGGCAAGGATTGTTCATCCAGATAAAAATCCTGGTGATCCAAAAGCTGCAGAAAATTTTCAGGTTAGCTATTAGAGTTTGTTATTATGTCAAGTTACAATGGTTCAAGTTGCCGCTAGCTGCTACTTTGTTGGTTAAACTTCTTAAATGGATATATCTATGTTGCTTTTTAAAATGTATTATAGAATGAGCAAAACCCAAATTCTAAAATGTTTCATCCTTTGCTTCCTTGCCTTTCTACTCAATTTCATCAATGATTTATTATAGTTCTAGAGCCATATACTGAACAAAAAAAAAATAAAATTGATTGCTTTCATCTCTTTTGCCCTTTCCTTTTGCTTATTTTCTTCTTTATGTGACTTTTGGGAAGAAACTTGGTGAGGCATACCAGATCTTAAGTGATCCTGAGAAGAGGGAAGCATATGATAAGCATGGAAAGGAAGGAATACCACAGTAAGTTTATACATCATAGCACATGATTGAAAATTTTCGTTCTTGCTAAAATTGCTTTCTATTGATCCGTTGGTTAGAATCATTCAGAGAGCATTTGGAAAGACAATTTCAAGAAATAAGTACTCTTCTAGTTCATGGAAACCATCTTGCATTTTGTACTGTAGTAACTCCCTTTGTTATGTGGGGAATCAGTGCCTTGAATTGATTGAACAAGAAAGCAAGTACAATTATTTTTTCATGAGAAACTGTGTATAAATATTTCAAAGGTGGTCTGACAATATACATTAGAAAAGAAATATATGAACAGTCATTGAATTATTTATAAAATATTCCTTCTTAAAAGATGTATTCAAATTATCTGCGCTTCACTTCACTAGGTTTATTTTTAAGCTTGTTTGTTTTAATTTCTAAATCTTGTTTGTTCCATTAGAAAACATTACAATCCCTTCTATTTGCCAGGGAATCCATGGTGGACCCTGCAGCTGTCTTCGGTATGCTGTTTGGGAGTGAGTTTTTTGAAGATTATGTTGGCCAACTTGCACTGGCTACATTATCATCTGTTGAAATTGAGGAAGACACACAAGATACTGAAATTCGCAGACAGAGAGTACAGGAGAAGTTGAAAGTACTCTATTTTTCACAATTTTTTTTTTTTTACTTTTTTGGTTTTTTGTTCACTTGATTGAAGCCCCTGGCTATTTTTTAATCTGCAGGAAATTCAGAAAGAGAGGGAAGCAAAGCTCATAACAATTCTGAAAAACCGCCTCGTACCATTTGTTGAAGGTCAAGAGGAGGAGTTCATAAATTGGGCAAATTCAGAAGCACAGCGCCTTTCTGGAGCTGGTATAATTTCTTCCTACAATAGCATGTTGCATTACTTTAAAAATCGCAATTCTGAGAACTTTTGGCTAAAACCTATTGAAACAAAGATTCATTTTTTTATTGGTATCTTACGCAAATCAGGAAATAAAAAACATTGGAACAATTTGGTGCTTTATATTGTGCTAAGGCCAAATATTGATAACAAAGGAAGAATAAACAAGGAATTATAGTTTCAAAACACTTTTTTCCTTGTTATTGAAGTGTTCTAAGTGTGATATCTTCTATGTCATCTTTATTGCTCATTTTCCTTCATTCTTTTAATGAGTGAACTTCTTGTATTTTGCACTTGGACTTTACTTCAAATGTTCAATGGTGGGGTTGGTTTTGAGTCTGTGTTTGGTTGAATCTTACCAATCAAAAGAAACAAAAATATTACAAATTTGTTTGATTTTACACCTGATTCTAAAATAGAATGTCCGTATCAGAAATCTCAAAACGATTTTACATAGATCTTATCACTTGAAGCGATCAGAGGATGGAATACACATAATGTGAACCCCCTTTCACATGTGCTTTTTACTTGGATGACAAAAATTGCAGTAAAACTTTTGCACTAATTTCTATTTTTTTTATTTTTTATTTTTTGAGGGATTACCATGGCTGATGATTTCATGTTGACCACGATGGTATAACAAAGTACTCTGGAAAGCAACTTTCTTGTATTGCAGTGTTTCTACTTTTCCTGTGACTGTGTCCTGCCTCACCACTTCATTTCATTTGTTTCACTTCTTGAAGCTTGTCTATATCCATTTCACTTTGCTTAGGATTCTTAAGAATTAAGATAATCATTGTGATACCGAACTCTTGGGAATTCCAAGAACTAAGATAACTAGGTTGGTGTAGATCACTGTATTAATTTTGTTGATAAGGTTTATTGGTGGTGGCAGTTACAGGCTTTGCCATGGGGATGGGAAACAGTAAATCTTTTTTTTTTTTTTCCTCCTACTCTTTGGACAATATATTGTCTGTACTTTTACTGAAACATCAAAACAAATGGAGGGGCAATGGAAGAAATAAGGACAAGAAGGATATGCAGAGGAGCTTCCTTTTCTTTTTTGGGGTGGAGGGTCCTGAGAACAATGAAAGAAATAAAAATGATCCAAGTTAATGGAACAGAGAAAAAAATAATGCATGCCTTTTTTCTTTAAGGAAAAATGCCAGAATGCCATGGAAGTATTACCTTTCATGAAACTTTTTCTTTGGTGCCTTGTTGGTTTAGACATGCTCATTTCCTAGGACAAAATGAGTAGTACTTGCTGGGAATATATCTCCTAAGTTTTATGTTCTTTTTGGTGTTTGGTGAAGTGTATTAATTTTTTTTTTTATTCACTAACTTTTTGGAAATTATGCTACAAAATGCAATAATATCCTTGGCTTTCTCCACAAAAATTTATTTTAGGAAATTATTTTATAACATTTAGGTAATTTCTTTTTATTTCTGCTAAGGAAGTTGAACTTACTAACACCTCCTCTTCCTCCTATGAGTTATTTCCACAGAATTAAGTTAGTGGTCAAACAGAAGTTCAACAATATTTTGATTTTATACTTTCTTGCAACCAAACATCATGGTCTTAATGCATTTCTGATGAAATTGGACTTCTTGAATTCACTTCCTGCAAAACAAATGAGGCCTGGGAAAATTGAGAAATTTGATGTTCAGGTATTGATGATAAAAATGATAAAGATCCTTTGACAAATTTGATGTTCAAGTATTGATGACTGTTGGAAAATATAATTCCACATGGGAAAAATATAAGAATATAAAGTGGAATATATGTGGAGTAGATTGGACCTTAGCACAAGCCAATTGGTTTTGTGCAATATGAGGTTCCAACCCCACTTATATGGCCATTGATATCATTTAGCCCTATACTCTTAAGGCCCATGGATTTTCTACAATGACAAAAATGATAAAAATGCTTAGTAGTTTATTACAGATCCTCATCAATTGGGTGGTTGTCCTACTGCTTAATTAGACCGGATGCTCAATTGTTTTGTATGATAGAACCTCTATTTCTCACCAGAGGACTTCTTCAAACATTTATATTGTAGTTTCTATTTGCAGAGTGATAGAAGCTATAGATATGGTTATTACAGGCCATGTATTATTTCATATGCATGCTGCAAGCTATATTTTTCATTATTGGCATTGTCTGGGTAACCTTTTAAAATAATTGTAATTATTTTTTACTCGTAACTGTTGTAATTTTCAGCATTTGGTGAGGCCATGCTGCATACCATTGGCTATATTTACACAAGGAAAGCTGCTAGAGAGCTTGGAAAAGATAAAAGGTACATGAAAGTACCATTTTTAGCAGAATGGGTACGAGATAAAGGACACCAGATAAAATCCCAAGTAATGGCAGCTTCTGGTACAGTACTCTTCCATTAATGTAGTATATGGTGAAACAGGCTTCGAGCTCTTGTGTTTTTCCTTCAAACCTGGAAACAAAGTGAGAGCTTATTTAAAATCTGTTTTCCAGGTGCTGTTTCTTTAATACAAATACAGGAGGATCTGAAGAAGTTGAACCAGTCAGAAAACAAAGAGGAGAATTTACTAAAAGCCATTGAGGATAGGAAGGATGCTATGCTTCAATCCCTTTGGCAGATCAATGTGGTTGATATTGAATCAACTTTATCTCATGTCTGCCTAGCAGTAAGTTACTATTTTACCTTTCTCTAGCTAATGAAGTATTAATTTTTGCTGCAGAGCTCATATATTATGCTAATGTGATTTTGACAATCTAATCTCTCTTTGGAATGCTTCAAGACCTTGTGAATGAAAAAAAAAAAAAAAAAAAAAAAGAATCAAGAAGATGATTTACTTCCTTGGTGTTTATTCTAACACAATGGCACAAACAGACATTGGTAATTGAACTTGTTTCAGTTTTACTTGGCGATTTCTGGTATTGCCTCTTTAATGCCACAAATTTTCTGTGCCTAGATGTCTTGTGAATTTCAGTCCATATCGCTTGGCCTGCTTGGCAACCGTGCTTTTTTCCTAGTGTATAAACTTTGACAATGGCACAGGAATTTGAAAATTGGCTGAATCCAATTTTAACTGGTGACTTCTCCCGAGCTTAGGTCAACAGGTCAAGTGGTTGGGGAGATGGGGATTTTGCTGTAATTGTTTTTTGTTGTGCAGAGACACACACACTCTTGACATACTTGGCAACTATATTACATGCCCTTTGCTTGCAATAAGTAGAAGTTTGAACCCTGACTTGATCAAGGCTAAAAGAATTTTATTCTCCAATGTTCTCCACTGAACATTAATCATGATTGTTCTATGCACAACTTAATTTAGCGAATGAGATTGTTCTTATATGGATGCTCTTAGTTTAGCTAATGAGATTGTTCTTATATGGATACCAATGGGACTCTGGATGGTATGTCTTTCCCTGCCAAAGTTTATTTGTGTTTCTCAGGTAGTGTGTGGGTCAGATATTGAAATCATATAAAATTGTGTTTATATGCAGTCTACATGCAGTATGAATCAATTTTTTAGTCGGGGATGGCCCGAAAGAAAGAAAGTGAGAGAGAGAGAAAGAAATAATGATGAATGTCAGTATAACTATGTAGAGTCCCTGGTTGCATACTTGCATTTTACTATGAAAAGTAATGATCTGTTAACTGCATATGCTGTTGCAGGTACTTAAAGACCCTAGTGTGTCCAAGGATGTTCTGAGGTCAAGGGCCAAGGGATTGAAAAAACTTGGAACAATCTTTCAAGTGAGTCTGGTGTTCCTTCTTCCACTAATATCTAATGGGCTATACTGGTTGATGTTTTCTTTCATCATTATGTGTTGAATTTATATCTCACCAAGTCAAATTTTTACTGCTGCTCAGGGTGCTAAAACAGCTTACAGTAGGGAAAACAGCCTGCGCCATGAAACTGACAAGTTAGGTGCTGGTACATCAACATAGTCATATCAATATCTATTGGATACCATTTCTCATCTTCTCTGTAGATGCATAGCTAGTCTTCGAAATGTTTGATTTTGTATCTGTAGCTTTATACCCTTTAGTCGACTTGTGAACATTGAGGCTACTACCAGTTTCGCTATGTAAAAAATGGTTTCTTGATTCATTCTGCCATTCTGGCTGTGTAGATTTTAGAAATGAATCTTGTTATGTATAACCGCATGAGCATAGATACAATTTGATGCCTGGGATTGCCATTGCATTTTTAGACTTTCTTGAAGAACTTTTTGATTGAGTTATTTTGTAGAGTGGATTGCTCTTTCTATGTAGATTGTATTTATTTTGATGAAATAATATCTGAAAAGTCTGTCTTAATATACATTTTGATTCTTAATATTTTAAAATTAGATTGTAATTTTGTAAATGAGTGTGTCATGTTCCTAATCCGTGTATGTGTATATATATTTTGTTTAAAAAATGGATTGGAATTTAGTTAAAATTTTGAAGTTAATAGCACTTTAGATCTTAAATTATCAAATTGCAAAGTATTTTGGTATTGTAAAATCTTTGTACTTTGCATGATGAGAGTACGAGTATGATTGATAATTTTGAAATAATAAAAATTAAAGCGTATATTAAGAAAAAGATTTTTTCTGTAATTAACTCATACAAGAGATGTGTGTTCCAATTATTTGAGCTCTGATGCTCAAGTGCAAGTAGTCTTGGAGAAAGGCGCAGGCGGGATCAGGTGATGGTCATAAAGTCTACAACTTGATGAAATAATAATAATAATAATAATAATAATAAGGTTAATTAAAAAAAGTCACAAATTTTTGCAAAAATTGCGCATCTGGCACAAACTTTAGTTTTTAGCAATTCAGGTAGAGTACATTGAAATTTTTACAAATTAGATCACTTGAATAGAATTAAGCTATTATTTGATTGTCGAAGCTGACGTAGCATTAATTTAATAATATATCGTCTATGTTTGCAAATCAAGCAATGCCACATCAGAAAAAAAAAAAAAAAAAAAAAAAAAGGAAAAAGTTTAGTTTAAAATTGATCTTTTTTTTAAGTTTGATATTTCTCATGTTTTGTGTCTATTTAGCATAATTATTGATAAATGATTTTGTATTAATATGATTTCATTACATTTATTAAAATTTATGAAATAAAAGTTATTATAGATCTTATCAAAATTAAAAAGCATATACCGTATATAACTTGATCAACTTTAAAAAGCTAATCTATTTGCTTTGTGAATTTGTGGTTTAAGTTGAAGAAATATAACATCAAAATGAATTTTTATGATAAATTTTTATGATTCATGATTTTAATTTGTAATTGAACTCAAAATAAGACTAAAGTTATATATGATCATACTTAAACTTCATTTAAATGAGGATATAAAAGCTGAATATATCACTAATTTTTATATTCTCTAAAAGAGTTTTAAATATAGATATGATCACTTGAAAGATGCAGTACTATTAGAAGCTCAGTATGATTAGCTAAATTTACGCCCATAAGACTTGAAATCTGTTTTACAATATAATTCAACCATGTTAAAAATTACTTCACAACGCGGTGATAAAGTTACATGCTTCTTTAGCAGTAGTATAAAAAGCGAAAATTTACGAAATTGTTTGTCTTCTAGTGGTTGAAAAGAATAATCACTAATGATAAATCATCAAACATTCCCACTAGTATGTAAACTTCCTAAAAGAGTAATTTGCAAGGATTTTACATTTTTTTGGATTTTGCTTTTAATGTCTTTACATTTTAATTGAATTATATTTTATCAATGAGTTATGCATTACGATTTATTATTGTTCTATCTCCAGTATGCATGTATAACATATTGCGTTGAACTTCCTATTCAAGTATTAAAATTATAGTTCAATAATTAAAGTTTGAAGGTTTGGCATAAATGTCATTTTGTATATCATACATACTTTCATTTCAAACTTGTACAAGGATGTCACGTTCCGAACTCGATGGCACGTGACCAGCACTAGGACATAGGAAATGCATGTGGCTACCAGTGCCCGTAGTAAGTCTAATAGAAACCCACAACAGAAAACCCAAATCTGTAAAAGGCTATGGGCCCATACAAGTTAAGCCACATTGGGCCAACAACTCGCTTATCTCAATTATCTCATAAATGTAACATCATACAACAGGATTCTGCTTAATAACAGTATTTCAACTCATCAAATACATAACTGAATATTAAACAATATACAAGTACAAGGTGTAACATTGCGGAGTTCTAGAGCTATATTTACAATTATATATATATATATTACATATATTTCTTAATACTCAATAATATAAACTACTGCCGAAGGAAAATTGGCAGTTTACTCAATTTACAATTCCTTCACAGGCTCATTCCCTGACCTGAAAATAACAAAATGAACAGGAATGAGCGTCCGACTCAGTGAATGATATCAGCTAATATATTAAACTGGTATCTTACAAATAGATTTCTAATGCACATGCTATGCATTATGTCATAGAGACAGACAATTCATATCATCAAGCAAGGATGAGATACGGTACACAGTACCACACTAATACTCAATATGGGGAGCCGATCTCCCTATCCTGCCTCTCTGAATCCAATAATCTATCTCTTATACCCAATGGGCTCGGTCGTCATTGATCTGTACCAAGCAGCCTTAACCCGACTGGTAGCGGCCTTAGCGATGAATAGGCGCGGCCAGCATATATCAGTCATAGCTCATTTTCTCAACATCATCAAAATCATAATCATAACCGTAATCAAAACCAAACCCATGATCCTAGGTGGTACTGTATCCTCTCGATCCCCATCCGTCAATCACAATTACAATACAACATAAAATAAAGAATATCGATTCATCATTCATAATCAAATGTTATATGCATATATGCAATAGTAGTGCATAATATACATATATATATACACACGAAAATGCGGATGTATATGAAAACAAAATAACATATTAGGGAGCATCACTCACCTAACTGACGACTCGTCCAACTAGCTTCCCTCGGAAGTGTAGCCTTTGGAACCAGGAAAACGTAAGAACACCAGCACCTCACAAAAAAGGATACTATTAGAAAAGAATGACTCACATAACCAGACACAACTTAAAAACTATTGAGATTCTGATCAAGATCTCGACAGAACCACACTAAACTCAACAATAGACTCGACAAACTCATAACAACTACCAACTAGAGTCTGCTAAACATAATATAACTTATTTAACAACTAAGACACAAGAGTTTCAGGTTAACTTTCACAAATTTCAATCATACGGATGTCGAGAGTGGCGCCGGAACGACGAAATGGAGCTGTTGGACTGCCCCACGTGCCGCCACTGCTGGCGATGAATCTGGGTGACTCCATACCAGCAGGTCCACCTCGACACCAAGATCACGAAAACCATAGCCACTCGCCCCCAGTCGCCGCCGTCTCGCCGGAAAACACCTTCAAAGGTTCGGTTTTGCATTTTTCGATTTCTTCCTCCGGTAGTCGATTAGAGGCAGAGTTGGTACCAAAACAAAGCTCTCATTCTCAGGGTGCCTGATTTGGCCGCCAGAATCGGCCGAAAATTATAATTGAAGTCTTGGCGTTGGCAGAGCTTCTTCCAGCGCGTCTGTCGCCTGCCGTCGACGATCTCCGCCGCTGCTAGCTCCCAAGTACTTCTTGGCAGGTGGGCTGCTGCTTGGAGGTGGCGGTGCAACCCACCGTCAGCTGGAGAGTGGCTCACTGACACCCAGCTCTCTCTCTCTCTCTCCCGCTCCTTCTTTTCTCTGTTCTTCTTGTTTCCTTTCAGCCAATCAACCACCTCCATTTCTTTTTCTTTTTCTTTTTCTTTTTCTTTTCTTTTTCTTTTTAACACCAACACAAAATACATATAAATCAACAACAACAACAACAACAATAATAATAATAATATTAACCCATAGTTTATATAATAATGATAATAAGAATAAATTCTAATTTACATACTAATAATACAATTAATAAACTTATTTACAATAATAGTAATTATAATAAAATCCCGAACTTCCGGTTATATATATATATATATATATATATATATATATATATATATATATATATAATTAACAATATAATTTAGATTAATCGAACATAATATTTATATTCAAATATCAAAATATAATTTCTCCAATAACCATTATAATATTTCATAATAATACACATATATATAATATTGTAATAAAATTACTATTAATAATACATATTCAAATGGTTTGAATATATATAATTTAATAAAATATAATTTTAATATTTGCTTAAATAAATAAAATAATAGAATAATGTCTTTCCGTACAAAAATAGGATTTTAGAAAAATAATTAAAAATTCAGGATATTTCAAAGGACATGAGCCTAATATTTTTTTAATGAGTTTTTTGTCGTATGTACCAATAGCATCATCTTAATGTACAAAAAAAGAGTCTAAAGAAGAGACTTCAAATTTATTTTAATGAGATACATTTCTTGATATTAGGGGAGGAAAAACACTAACAATATTAAAGAATATCGAAAAATTTATTGAAAGGAAAACCTTTTAAATAATTTTGATTCATATACAAGTTAGAATGAACCAGAAGTTTAGAAAAATAACAACAGTTACAATAAATTGCAACTTAACTGTCAAATGCATATATAGATGTTAAAAGAGTGACACATATTACAGCTATTAATACCCCAGTAAGGGATTGTGATTCCAATTACAAATAAAAAATCAATCAATTTCACTACATGGCAAAAACATGGATAGCAAATTAGAACTAAAAATAAAAATCTGCAGAAAAAAAAAGCAATATCATTCATAAAATCTCCTGAAGAAAAACCTCTTGATGAGAAAGATTTCAATCAAAGAGCTAAAACCAATTATGAAACATAGACTAAAATAACGGAACAATTAGATCCTCCAGATATAGTTTCTGAAGTCGATGATTATATAAATGAAAACTATGAAATCTTAATTATTTTTGTGATATAAGAGAAAGAGTTGATAAAAATTCAATTATTGTCAATAATGAATTTATCTCAGCAGTAACTTTTGCTATTTTAAGAGAAAATCTAGATTCAGAATATATAAGTATAATTAAATATTAGCATAAACATGATTGATCATTATGGAAAGAGGCAATTAAAGTAAAGCAATACTCGTTCTATCATTAACTATAAAAAAACTAATTTTCTTATTATGGAAATGATCATATTCTGATACTTAATTAGTATGGCAGTTAAAAAAAGTTTGATATACACTTTATAAAAGTGATGTTTATATAAGAGTCTCAGAAGGACTAAAAATATCATAAATGAATGTACATTAAACATGTAACATATATTTCATAAAATTACAAAAATCCTTATATGGATTAAAGTATTAAAGTAATATGGACATGTGGTATAATTGTTTGAGTAAATTCTTATTGAAAGAAAGATATGTGAATAATACACTATGTCTATTTGTATTCATAAAATACTATAAAATGGTAAATATTATTATTGCAGTATATGTTAATGATTTAAATATCATTGTGACTCATAACAAACTCAAATAAGTATGTACCTAATTGAAAAGTGAGTTCGAGATGAAAAATTTAAAGGAAATGAAATTTCAGTCTGCAGATTAATTATTTATCCTAAGAAGTCCTAGTACACTAGTTTACTTATATGGAAGAGGTATTTAAGTAATTTTGTATGAATAAATTTTTTCCCTTAAGCACACCAATAAGTAATCCACTCACTGGAAGTCAAAAGAGACACTTTTAGATCTAAAGAAAATAATAAAGAGCTATTTGGTCTTGAAGTACTATATATAAGTGCTATAAGGGCGCTCATGTATCTTGCAAATTATATTAGGCCTGAAATTGCATTTGTGAGAAAAATTTCTAGTTAGGTATAACTTTACACCTACTAAAAGATATTAGAGTGGTGTAAAATGTTATCTTTAGTGTACTATTAATATTATGATTATATTTTGATTAATTCATATTTGAAATTGGTCTATATGTGGATGTTAGTTGTTTGCTTGATCTCCATAATGGGAGATCTTAGACTGATTATGTATTAACTTATGATAGTACTGCAATTTATAAATGTTTTTTATAATCCTGAAGTATTTCACTAAAGATACTCTCATTATGTTTTGAGAATAATGCAATTTGCATTGCACAAATTAAAGATGACTATATCAAGGGTGATGAAGTAAACATATAAATTTTATCAAAATTCTTATATATACATGAGTTTCAGAAGAGATATTCACAAAATTTGCTCAAGTGACAACTTAATAGACTTATGTACTAAGTGTTTACGTACCCAATGTGGTATTTAAATGGCATTATTTCATCGATTAATATACACCGTATTAAAATTTGTCTTCATCAGAAGGAGCAAATTAGTATGTGATTGTACTATTTTTCCTCAGTCAAGTTTTTGTCCCATAGGATTTTCTTGGACAAAGATTTTAATGAGACAATCTGTACAATAATAAAATAGTGCATGAAATGTACTCTTTTCTTTAACTATATTTTTTTTCACTGAATTTTCTAGCAAGGTTTTTAACTAGACATATTCATTGAGCAAGTAATGTCCTAAATGAGTACTATAAATAAATTATTATATATGGACATTACTTAAACATATTTGGATACACAAGTTGGAGAGATATGATGTTCAATAAAATTCAATCTAAAGATAATTTGACAGATTTATTTATAAAAACACTCTCTACAATAACATTTAAGAAGTTGATGAACAAAATTGGCATGCGTTAGTTATGAGATTTTTGTTAGAAATTATGTATTTATGAGGGAGAGATTCTTGGTGAGAAATTTCTATTTGGCTTGTAGGAAAGTGAAAGAAATTTTTATTTTTTATTTTTTGTTCATTATTAATGTAGCTTTTTTTTATTTGTTGATATGGCATTGCTAAATTTACTGATATAGATAATATATTATTAAATTAATACTAAGTCAAATCTAGCCATTAAATGATCTAATTTGCAAAAATTTCAATATTTGTGACTTGAATTGTAAAAAAAAAGAAAATCGTGCTAAATATGTAATTTTCATGAAAATTGATTTTTTTTAATTAACCCTAATAATAAAGGCAATTTGTCCTGATAATAAACATTGAAATTTATAATCGGATTTCTTACCTCTTAAAGTTGGTGTAATTCATGAAATGAAATAGAGAAAGAAATAATTATTCAGCAAAATAGAATAACTATTCATTACTCATAAAATTTATATTTCATAATTTAAAATGTATTTATTATATATTTAAAACTTCAAACAAAATGCATAAATATAAATTATTATTTAATGAAAAAATTATTTTATATTTAAATCTGAATAAGAATATATTTAAGAAACAATTATTTTATTTTCATTTTGTTAAATAATTCAAATAAATTATCAGACAGAAAATAAATTTAAATAATTTCGCTTTCTATGAGTATCCAAACTGAATATCTACCTATCCGATGAAGGCATCATTAGCTATCCCAACAAGCTCTTCCTTTTGTTATTTTTCCAAAACTAATGATTCGGTGTGCACATACTCTGGTGCATAAAAAAACTGAATCAAAATCGTTGACTGGGGGGTAACGGTTGAAATTTGTCAGCATACAAAGACTCGTGCGTGTTAAAGGTCTTGATGGTGAAGCTGAAATGATTTAGACTGATATGAAGCCATATGCATTGAAATCACAATCATTGAAAAACCTAAAAGAGTAATGCTACTTCAAATTAGGATAATTTTTTATTTAATAATAACAAAGTTACTGGTGGAAATTTTGAAAATGTGAGTGTAACACGTGTGTGAGATATATGAACTGTAAAATTACACTTTAGACTTCTAAAATCAAACAGATGTAGATCTATAAAATTTTTTAGTCACAGTATACTTAGATTCAATGAATATATTAGCTAAAATTAATTACAAATGTAAATTAGAAATTGAAATGCTAATGAAAAACTATATGTTTAAGAGATTATGAACAATGAAAATGAACTTTGATTGCATTAATTAAAATTGCTTAAAAGGGAAATATTCATTAAGTAAAAATATTGATAATGGATTAAAGAGAAATTGAATGACAAAGGCTGAAAAATTAAAGTGTTTGAATAAAGAAATGAAATAAAATGAAAACTGCTTTTAAATTGTTGTTGCTTTAGATAGTTTTGAGTGATTGTCTTTCCTCTTGGATGTTTCTTGGTTTGTTTTTTGTTTTTTTTGTTGTAAGAGTTTCAACAAAGTAATCTCTGCACATTTGTAGCACTTTACTACGTTGCCAATTTCTTTAAGCCCACTTGAACTTCTTCCATTTCTTCTCCATTTCCGGCTCAATTTCTCAACTGTACATATATAGTAATTGTTGCTCACACTAACTTCCAGCTTTTATTCCCCCACTTCTCATTTTCATTAACTACCCACTTCTATGAATTAACTTAATTAATTTATTAATAAAGTAATTAACTTAGGCCAATAAATTTATGAGCTTTATGAATAATAATAAGCTGAAAATTTATGGTGTAAACACAAGTCATGTCCAGAACTTACTATTATGATGGCTGATTATCTCACTAAATTGGGAGATCAAGCTATTTCTAATCTTACAATTTGAGAATCAATTTTAGAATGATGCAATATATTTTGCATGCTGATAGATATCCCATTTGGCATTGCGTTTAGCAAAAGCGCTTTTTAACAAAAATTTTTATATTTTTTTAAAAATTGCTTTTTAAACCTGGTTTTAAATAGAAGCAGGTAAATTGATACTTTTTTTAGAAACAGATTTGAAAAAATAGTTTATAAAAAAATAATAAAAATCAGTTAATAAAATAAAAAAAATTCTAAAATCACTTTTTTAACTCTAAACAGCAATCCCAAACATACCCAGAGTCAGTAATTGGATTTATTAATTAGGTGATATTTTCTTTTAGTTATTTTTATTTTTTTTTTAAAAAATAACAAGTTTAAAATTCAAACTCTCATGGAGCTAAATTTATTAAAAAATAAATAAATAATAATTAAACTATATTTACATGTAAATTCTTTGATTATAAGAAAAGCATGTGTGGTCCAATACCTAAACGATATGGGTTTGCATTGTCATGCCATTCAAATCCAAAGTATTATCATATAATATATAATAGATTTATTAACCAACGAGACTTTGGTTTAGTGATATATCAAAATCGATATGCTGGAAAATCGCAAGTCGACCGAAGCTTAGACTTTGATAATATATATATATATTTTGTGACCAAAAGCCACCCTAATGAGATTAAAAACAGTGTTCTCGCAGGCTAATGAAATTATTCAAGGGTTAGTACAAATGGGGTATTATTGCTTTGTCAAGTGGCAGACACTTAAAATGGAAGCAAGCATGCCATAATACAGATTTAATTTATACTCATCGTTAATCACATTTCAATATCCCTTGGTGTCATTCCTCCATTAGTTTATACTGAAGCTATCACAATATCAAGCATTTGAAGGTAGAGGTATCAATTTTTAGGGTTTGAATCTCTGATTTTTTATGACACTGAGAATGAATATCCGATTATTCAACCACTTGTCCAATGGCAACTTGACCAACATATGAAAGCATTTTGCTTGGTTTTAAATAAGGAGATAAAGCAATAACTGGAGATATAGTGTGGAGGAAAGGAGTAGGATTCACTCAAATTAGGGAGGGGCTGTCCTAACAACACTTTTAATGGAAAAAGAGAGAAAAAAGATAAGGGTATTTAATTTAATTGGCTTATCTTTATTCTCCACCAGTGTCTTCTCAGTTGTATTTGGTGGGTTGTCCTTGTCTTTAAGGATAATTGGAAGCACTAGTCATCCACAAAAGCTATTTTATGCCAAACCTAATTCTTCTTTTTGGCACAACAAAGGACAAACAATACTCTAATCACTAAGCATTCTATGTCAAATTTCCATTCCTACCCTTTTCATGTTACACATGACTCTATCCAATTAATATAACTCTATCCCTCCAAAGCCTAATTGAAATTATTTAATTTAAATCTCATATATTTTAAATTCTCTCAATATTAAGAAAAAAAAATCATCATTTTGAACCATCAACATTTAAGAATTTTGATGCAACTAAGAGTAAGATATATATAGTTTCAATTTACAATTTTTTGAATTATAAAAAGGACATTCAAATACTCGATTATTAAACAATTAGTTTAATTATTTAGTCAATAAATATTTTGAAATAGATATAATGATTAAAAAATTCATATTTATTTAGAAAATATATAATTATATTGAAATATTTTAAAATAAACTAATTTGTATCCTAATTTTAGAAATTAATTATAATTATATCATATGGTCTAATTGAAATGAAAAATAATATAACATACCTTTTTTTTTTTTTCTTGAACTCAATTCTACAATAATATTATATCAATCTCTTTTCAATTATAAAAATAGGGGGTGTATTTTGATCAAATGAGTATAATTGCAGTTAATTTTTTTTTTAAATTATGGATAAAACTATATAATCTTTTGAAAAGATTTTTTTTTTTTTTGTGTATAATTAGCCTCTGAAATAACATATATATAATTTTTTTAAGCACAATTATGATTAATTAAATATATAATTGTAAGGGGTGAGGTTGTGGGTATGGAAATTTAGTCTAAAATGAATCTAAAAAAAAAATTGTGGGAGACTTTGGTAATTTGAAGTAGGAGGGTCAGATTCAATACTGTTATATTATGATTAACTACTATAAAAATCCACTAACTTCGTAGACTTATTAGTGCACCAACAACAGAAAAGTGGTCTTCTTCGCCTTTTTTCTAATTTGAATACTATTTATTAAACTAAAAAGCAAAAGTTTCATTTTCTTTATAATTGTTTATATTATAAATAAACTATTATTTTGAAGTTTATATCTCCAGGGGTTTCCACTCTAGCTAATTGGTGATCACTTTAATTATTACTGTGCACTTATTTAGCATTATAGATATAGAGGAAGCTTCATTCAAGCTTTAATACTCTCTTGAAAGAGAAAATTAAAGATCAATCCACCCTTGCAAAAGCACTGAGCATTTGCTTATTAACATTATGGGTCTCATCCTTCTCAACAAGTTCACTCTTCTCTTCCTCCTCCTTTCTGCAACATTCCTATCAACTTCTTTTGCAGGTGCACGCTTAATTTCTTGCACATCTTTTTAACTAAAGAAGGGAAGAATGTAATGCTTGCATAGTAATAAAGCCCTCCAAGCTTAGGTGTCTAATACTTTTTCAAGCCTATATCTAACTTTCTTACTCGAATATTTAGCATAAGATGGTTAGATATAAAGTGAGGAATTTTAATCACCTGTCTTTTCCTAATTTTTAAAAACTAGGTGGTGACTTATTTTTTTATTTAGGCATAAACTCAGATAATCTTCTCCCAACTCTAAATTAAAAAATAATGCAGAGTCCATCCACCTAGGGCAAAAAAAAAAAAAAAAAAACTGTTCGCGACACTTATATTTATTCAAGATTGGATATGATTTAAATCTTCTTGCAATACGCATCAAAGATTAGATTAGTACGTTGGCATTGAGATATTAGTGGTTTAATAATCAAATATTTGAATGTAGTGTATAAAGTTAGATATTTAAATTCTGACTATTTTTAGCTTCGTTAAAAATTTGGATGTGAAAAATGATAAAGTTTAAGTAACCATGCTAGCTAGCTAGGGTTTAACATGATATAGTGAAGAAAAACATCAATAATGTTTAAGGTTCTTTCATAGTTATGGGCACATTTGATCAATATATAACAACTTAATTGCTCTTTCATTTTTAGTGTTTAGAATGTTAATTAAGATATATAATATCATATATATATACATTAATGTATATTACTGCAGGTCGAAGGTCCAAGTTTGTGGACAAGTTTGCCTACCAAGTGGATGCCACTAATGAGGTTTGTATTTGTAGCTAATCACAATTAGAAATCTTTAATAAATAATTTCTATAAATTAATTTTTTTTTCTAAGTTCTTTTCCTTGTTATTCGTTATTGGACTAAAATAGTAATGAGAATAATAGTAAATAAGAAGGTTGATAAATTTTCTTTGGTTTTTCTTTATGAATACATGGTAGGAATTATCACGCAAGGATGAAACAAGTATCATTCAAGAAAGGGTTTTGAGGGCTAACACCAAAGACTATGGACACTATGATCCTGCACCAGCTCTTGTCAGGCCTCCTTTCAAGCTCATACCAAATTGAAGCTTTTAGCCATATATATATATTTATATATATATATGAAGGTTTTAAATAAAAGAAAAAATTAAGCTTTCTATTCTCTCTCTCTATATAGTATGTACTAGCTGTAGCATATATATATATACACCAAGTTTTGAACCCTATAGATAAAGATGTGTTAGTGTTACATATACACATATAGCTTGTTAATTAGAGGAAATTACGTTTGTGTTGTATAATTATATGTGAGCTGTGTCACATGATGATCTATAGATTATGGTCCAGAGTACATATGTAATTAACTATATATGAATAACAAATGTCTGTCTAATATTTATTATATCTTTCCTCTTTCCTTATTATTATTTTCATAGATGATATTCAGCAAAATTTTTCATTGCTAAATTAATGGGACAAATCTAAGAAATCTACATGTGATAATATTATGTCATATATGATAATTAATTACATTAAATATTATCACATATATGCATGATCATTAAATATATTGCTTGAATTTCATATATAAAAATTAGAGGAAGATAGGAAAAAGAAAGAGTTGATGACGAATTTTTTCAATCTTTGAAAATTCTTAAGGAGAGAATCAGAATAGAAGCATGTTGATGAGAAGTTCATCGATAGTAAGAAGTGTACCAGAACATGAAATTGGAATTTTGCAGCGAAGTGCTACAGGAAATCAAGAAATTAGAGAGAGGTGATTCAAGAAATCAGAAAATTAAGAAATCACGTTGTATTAAAGTTCATGAACCAGTATATACGTGGATTTATAAGTGGACAAATGTTAGAACTCATACGTACAAAACTAATTGGCTTGTACTCGATCCAACATCCACTCACTTATAAATTCTTTATACATTTTGTTATTATTCGATGTAAAATTCATTTTCCAGAAAAGTGCCCCAAAATTCATAAAAGTTGATTCAATTTTGCAAGATGGAGATATGGTGCTCCAAGAACAACTCCAAGATAATGCAATTTGAAGTATTTAGCAAAAACATTAAGGAGGAGTGTTGAGATTTGAAATATTTAGCAAAAGCGTTAAGGAGGAGTGTTGAGATTGATGCTATTGCAAAAAATAGTTGTATAATCTAAATTTGTTCTTATTAGGCAGAAAAAATATACATATTTTAGAATTAGTGTCCATTTGAGTCTAATCAAGTTTGAAATTTGAATAACTAAAAATTGAAATTTCAAACTTAGATATAAAGATGTGATCAAGAGCTTTGTAAGCTTTTATAAAAGGTCCTGTGTAATGCTCAAGTGAAACATTAGTGAGAAAACTTGAAATTTCCAGTAAACATATTTTCATATTTCTTTAGTTTTCTGCTAAATTTTCACCTCTAAAACCAATAGAAAGGTCATCTTACAAGTGTTTGATTTTTTTACAATTGAAAAAAGGGGAGAGTGAAATAGATTAATTATTTCACATTTCTAGCGGAAAATATTGTGCCTATCATATTCACACCCATATATTTAGACTATGTTTAGTTCATGAAATCAATTATGAATACAATATTTATCATGTAAAGATCAATTATTCCTTACTTTGGTTCAAAATTTAGACAAAGAATATTAATTTCATAAAATAATAATTTCACAATTTTTATAAAATATATATTTTACAAAAAATTTAAAGAATTGGTATTTTTTTAGACGATAAATAGAGTATTTTCATTTTTATCCAAAAAAAATTGGCAAATCTAAACTCAACACTATTATTTTTTTTTCAGATTTTTATTTTTATTTTTAACATATATATATATATATATATATATATATATATATATATATATATATATATATATATATATATATATATATATATATATATATATATATATATATATATATATATATATATTTTAGAAAAAACATTGAATAAATAGAACAAGAAATTAAACATATGATCTCAAACAACCATGACAGAGGCCATCTATTAGTGACAACTGTTAGGTGCCTTTCTTGGGAGCTCATATTTAGATAATTAATTTAGAAAATATTTTTTATTTTTTAATTTTAAGTCAAATAAAATTTTTATTTATTATTTATTTAAATAATTTCTTAAATAAAATTTGATAAAATTATATTTCATTTTAATATTAATAATGAATTAATTTATAATTATGGTCATTTATGTAGAACAAAATTATTATACTATGCTATTAACCAAATTATGAAATTGGAATAATTATTTTATTTCTAATCTATTGTATTCCTTAAAAAAGATTATTTTATTCTTTATATATTATATTATGCGAACCAAATATAATGTCAGAGAAATCTCAGCTCTATAAGTTGGAGATAAAATTTAGAGGAAATTCTTGATAGCCATCTCCTTTCATCCAACCAATCTTATTTAAAAATTGAGTTATATACCTATTTAATTTTTGTTTGAGTAAAAAGATATCAATTAATATCTTTTTTTTTTTTTTCACATATTATTCTCATTTTTAGAGAAGTGTATAATATAGCCAAATTTAATTCAAAATTTAGAGTACCTACTCCTGTATATGAAGTCATGATAATTAAGACGTGGAATTGCTTCTATAATCTCATATTATGGTTAATAGATTTTGAACTCTTATTGTCTAATTACAGAAGTATATGTTTTCAAGCTTACTTGATTTCGAGTTGATTAATAATATTTTTTATATTTTTTCTGAATTTTTTCAAAGTGATGATAATTAAAGAGAAATACTGAGCAACAATGATTGGGGACTGCTAGATACATATTTGCATATCACAAGAGTGGATTGTGATGAAATGAAATAATTTAATTTATTTGAAGGCAGGCCGCTCCTAGCTAGCTTCTATTATATGACAAGCATGCGCATAATTAACAATTCATCATGGAATAATGGCTTTTAAAAGTGATGTGTATATATATATATATATATATATATATATATATATATATATTTTAAAGCATGCCCTGCATCAAAGTCATTTAGTCGTTTCTTTTGAGTTTTGATGATCTTTGTGGGATATGCAATTGATAACTTAAACTTATATAGATAATGATGGGACAGATTTTTTTTTTTTAATCATAAAAAAGAACTGTATTAAGATAAAATCAAATCAAAAATAACATCCTCCCCAATGAAATGAAGCATTATAACGAAATAATAGAAATGAGATCATAAAAACGAATTACAATTTATATCATGAATTCGGGAACATATATCATCATAGAATCGAGATTATGTAGCATTATAGAATCGGTATCATATATATGTTAAGTATTATATATATAGTAAAAATATTGAAATGATAGGTTGGTATAATTGGTTAATACACTAACTTTAGTATGTAAAAGTTTTATATTCCAGTTGCACAAATTATTGAAAACTCTCATTTTTTTTTCTTTTTCCATTTATTCTTTTTTTTTTTCTATTTTTTTATTTTTTATTTTTTTTTCTTTTTCTTTTTGCTTTTTAATATAAAAAATATTAAAAAAAAATTACATTAATGGTTGAATTTTTTTATTTGATTATTATAATGATTATTTAATATCATTAATTTTTCAACGTAATTTTTGTTTATAAATTTGAATATTTTTATAGGTAATTTTTTAAATGATTTTTTAGGAAAATTTTACATTTTTATAAAATATCATATTTATCTTTTTTATAACAATGAATTTTCAAAAATCATTTTTTTAAATAATAATAATTATAATTAAATTTATATTAATTTTTATAAGAAAAAGATTATATTAATGGTTGGATTTTTTATGTGATTATTATAATCATAATTAATTTTAATATTATTAATTTTTCAACATAATTTTTATTTATAAATTTTAACATTTTTATGGGTAATTTTCTTAAATGGTTTTTAAAGATAATTTAACAAAAAGATAAATATCATATTTATCTTTTTTATGATAAAGAATTTTCAAAAATCAAATCTTTTTTTTAAATAATAACAAATTCATTAAAAATTCACCGTCAAATATAATTTATATAATAATCATATTTACCACTTATAAGTAGTATGTTCATTAAATATTATTTATAAATTTATCAAATGTGTAGTGTTGGTTCAACATTTGTAGATTGTAAATTTATATTAAATTTTAAATTATCAGGTTTATTAAATTTAAAGTTTAGATTTATCACATATAACTATCAAATCATTAGATATAACGTTCAGATTCATCATATATCACATATAAATTCATTATCTTTTACTATTAGATTCATTATTTAATTATTTCATAATTTAGTTTTATTCATTCGTCATATTTATAATTTTTATTCTTTAATATTTCACATATGATTATAAGGTTTATTAGATTTAAAGTTTAGATTCATCACATATAACTATCAGGTTTATTAGATATAACGTTTAGGTTCATCATATATCATATATAGATTCATTATCTTTTACTGCCATATTCAAAATTATAAATCAATACTAAATTATCTATTTTTTTATTAATCAACAACTAGCTCTGTTAGATCGATCAAGTAGAATTCAAAGCAATATAAGCAATAGGTTCATTAAGTATTATTTATAAATTTATCAAATATATGGTGTTAATTCATCATTTGTAAATTATAAATTTATTAATTATATTAGTAAGAGAATAAAATATATTCTTTAAAAGTGATGAATTTATATTTTATATCTTATAAACCTATATTTTATAATTGATAAACTTGTTCTCTATGATTTATGAACTTTGATAGATTAGTTTCTAATCATAAAAAATTTTAGATATTATTTTAATAATATAAATATTAAACAAAATTTTAATATCATAAAAACTAAAAATATTAATTTATAATTAATTTAAATAAATAATAATATATTTTATTAATTTTATATAAATTTGTAGAAAGTGAATTTTATTTGATAAATTAAATAATCTACCTAAATAAGTATAAAATAATATTTAATAACCCTATTAATTTGATCAAGTTCAACATAAATAAAGACTAAAAATGATAATTTTATAGAAATAAATAAATATTTATAAAAAATTCAACCATTAATGTAATTTTTTCTTATAGAAATTAATAATAATTTAATTAGAACAATTAAAAAATTCAATCGTTAATATAATTTTAATTGCAAATATTACAAAGAAAAGCAAGAAAAAGAAAAAGTAACTAAAAAAGGAAAAAAGTAAAAAATAACTAAAAAAAAACAAAGAGTAAGACTCAAACCTGTAACCTTAGGGTTAACTGAATGCATTGACCAACTATACTAGTTAAAGTTTGTGATTAATTTATTACGTAAATAATATTTAACATTTTAAATCTGGGTCCACAATGTAATATGAATCCGGATCCACGATATAACAACTCCAAATGAATATGTCCTAATTAATTTATAGACAAGAACATTCGCTTATCTTTTTAAAAACTGAATGGAAAGATTTTTATTACTTTTAAGTGATGAGTGATGAAGATATCTCTAATATAGATAAGTTTAATCTATATAAACTCTATCTTTACCTATTGTTAACAAATTTTAGCTATACTATTGTATAAATATCTACAACACATCAATAATACTATATTTGCTATTTCTCAAATCATATTTCTCTATATGATACCAGAGCCTGAAAAGGCATAAGGAACAAAGAAGTTCTTTTCTTTTATAATTCTTTTCCTTCATCATTATGACCACTGAACTTGTCTTAACCACCTCTGCTGCCAGTTCTTCCACTTCCTTAATTTCGACTATACTGCCTCACCTAATGTTGCTCATCAATTATCCATTAAACTTACTTCTTCTAATTTTCTCCTATGACAAACACAATTCATGTCTTTACTAATATGGTATAATTTGGCTCATCATATCGATGCTTCCATAGAACTCTCATCCAAAACTCTTGCTAATGGAGAATGAAATCCAAAATACACTAAGTGGTTTCGAGTTAACCAAATTGTTCTTAGCTAGTTGGTTGTTCAATGTCAGAGTATGTGCTTCCTCAAATCATTGGTGTTCAATATGTAAGGGATGCTTGGCGAAGGCTTGTAAGGATTACTCTTCTAGCTTACAAATTTAGATTCGCTTATTGAAAGGACAATTACATAAGCTCATTTGTGGCCTGAATGAAATGATTGATACCTATATGTAGTGAGTCAAATATATTACTAATCATTTGTCGGCTTTAAAAAAACCAATCTCCGATGATGATCTAGTTGGTGCAATCATGGATGAAGGCTTAGGATCTTCTGATTGACCCTTTACGCAGTCTCTTGAGTCTTAATTACAAACTGTGAGTTATGATGAACTCTATGGTTTATTATTAAGTGAAGAATTACAATTGCAGAAGGATACTACGTACTATCAATAATGTTGTGTTCCAACGACTCACTATGCCTCCCAAATTCTCTAACATCTATAGACCTATTATTACATGCATCAACTACTAGTTTGGCATCTAATGCGGTACAATTTGGTTTTCTTCTTGAAAAGTAGATTTCCTAGAAAATTATTTTCTAGGAATTAAACTTCTCGAGAATTAAGTAACTGTGTGTTTGGTTTGCATATAATTTTCTAGAAAGTATTTTTTTTATTTGACCTAATAATAAAAAGATAATAATACTTTACTCAATTTATTCAATCATATTTAATGGAGAGTATATGTCAATTTATATTTATTTCAACTACAGAAGTCCAACTTCCTTAGCTCTCCTGAAAGAAGTGTACTTTCTCCAAACTCAGAAAATAGACATTCTAAAAAGTTGTACTTCCTTAATTTATTTATCTCATATCAAATAATACCTGAAAATCCACGTCTTGCAAGTTCATATTCACTACCCATTTCATGGTTATGGGACAGATTATTTAATATAATGATTTTAAATTTTTATATGCATTTATTTCTCGTAATATATATATATATATAGTCACTAAATTTCACTTGGAGATAATTTTATTTATTTATTCTTATGTAAATTTGGGTGTGATTGAAACTTGAACATAAGATTTTTAGTCATGTAAGTAATTTAAGTGTCATTGAATAAAAAGTTCATTATGAATAGTAAATTTTACTTTTTAATTTTGCAAATTTAATTAATAGAGGAAGTAGTTTATTTTTTTTTTAATTTGACTTTGATTGAAATTCCAATTTGAAATTCTGCAATACTCAAAACGAGACCAATATTATTAGACCAAATACTTATTTATTGGCTAGTAAATTGAAACCTTAAACACTCTATGCTACAAGTTACTAGACAATAATTCAAAGGAGATTGGGTTCATAGTCTCCTCCTCGAGGTATTGTTCATTTTGTCTCTTGGCAAAAGGCAGATTTAAAGTAGCTTCCTTAGCCCTATCATTTTTTTTTTGCAATTTTTTATTTTTAATATTTTCCACTCCCTAATTTGGCTTTTGTATTTGCCCATCTAAATTTTTTATTTCCACTCCTCTAACTCTAAAAATTTTTCGAAGTAAGCTTTTATATTTATATATAACCCTATAAAAGTAAGAGATTATTTTCATTATGGTTTTGTCCATTGGCGGAAGGGAAGATTTTGGGCCAGTCCAATAAAAAATATATGTATCAATAAAACTGAAATTATGGAATTTTGAAAAATAAATGATATTTAAGTAATTTTGAAAAACGAACTGGGTGAGATTATTTGAAATTAAAGCATGTGCATATCACCACATGCATTTGTAAAATATTTGAATCAAATCCAGTAGCCAATATTATGATTTGAGAAGTGAGAAAATGAATCGATACTCAGACTGATTACAAGAGAAGCTTACATACAGAGTCAAGTACAGCTCTCAAAACAAACAAAAAATATCTAATAACAAAAAAGAAAATCTAACTAATGAATTAATAATTCTAACTAAATCAGTTAGCTAGTTAACTATTAGAATCTATTGTATTGACTCCCTTTCAAGATGAGCATACATATTGTCTTTGTTCATCTTGACAATTAAACTCTCTGAAATGAGTTGGATGCAATGCTTTAATAAACACATCTGCCAGCTGCTCACTTGTCTTCAAATAGCCAAGTTTAATTATTCCAGACAGCACTTTTTCTCTTATGAAATGATAATCAAGCTCTGTGTGCTTGGTTCTCTAATGAAAAATAGGATTCTTTGCAATATGCAAAGCTGACATATTATCATGAAATCACAGGTTTGTCATGCTTAACCCCAAAATCTTGTAACAATACTACAACCAAATGATTTCACATGTAGTTGCAGCTAGTGTTCTATATTCTGCCTCAGCAGTACTTCTGGAAACAGTTGTTTGTTTCTTGGATCATTTCCAACTAACCAACGAGTTTCCTAAGAAAATACAGAACTCTTCTATTGATTTCCTTGTTTCATTACCCACCCCAGTCACTATCTAAATAGGATATTGATTGCAAATTCGATGATGCTGACAGTAATATCCCTTGCTTAAGAGAGCCTTTAATATATCGCAATACCTTGTATGCAGCTTGCATACTCTAGCTGGCTTATCCGTGAACTGTGTTAGGACATGCACAGCATAACTTATGTCTGGCGTGGTTAGAGTTAAATACATTAATTTACCAGCTAATTGTCTATATAATGTTGCATCTTCCAAGAGTTCATGGACCTTTTCTTCTTCTTCTTCTTCTTTTTTTTTTTTTTTTTAATTTAACTCCTTTATCTTATATCATTCTGTTTTTCTCCCTGCGCTTAACCAGCTATTCAGTACTCACTACCAAAATATCATTCTTAAGTGTTGTAGAGATTTAGAAAAAAAAAAAAAAAGAGATAAGAAAGGAGCAACAACAAGTAGAGAAGAAGTTAAAAAGACAAATGTAACTTACAAGGAATGAAAGGGTTCAATCATTTCTTGGGTCCAGTTATAGCAACACCCAAACCAATAAGAGACTCTCTCATGGACCTCCAACCTAGGCCTAAGAAGAAGAACCATCCAAGTGGAACTACCAGTTCACCAGACGAAGAAGTTCCTCGCCCTCAATCCTCCCCCTTGCTATAAAGTAAGGGATCATATAGTGAGCTACTGTAGCAACTATCACCCATCGTATTGGCAATGGTTGCCCTATGATGTGATACCTGTCAAGATAAAACGGCTCCTATCTAAGTACCATATGTAAGGTCATAACAGGAATACATATCAAGTACATATCTCTTTTGACGTTAGAAGCTTTACACTCACTCTAGAAGATCATGCATTTTCATTATTACTCTTGGGATTTGTGCACTCTTTCCTTAAGAAGCCAGATAAATCGACCTAAGTATAAAAGACAATATATAATTTCAATTTGAGATATCGAACTCTATACTCTCTTATTTTTTTCTTTCACTAAAACACATTGATTTCAAAGAAGTTATTTTCTTTCTTACAATTTATCAGAACTTCATTACTAATTTGAGTGTTGGTTGACATTTGTCAAGCACAAGACTTGACTCCCTAATACTCATAATTTTTCTTATAGGTTGTTAAGATCTATTTTAAAGAAGTCCAGTGCATTAATCACCTTGATCTAACTCAATTCGGTAACATTATAAATTATGAGAAATTTTACTTGTATGTGAAATATTTGATATAATTTTTTTATTTACATATTTTATACAAGGTTCTAGAGTTCTGGAGTACAATTACAATAATTGTACTGTAAATTCAGATTCTGTATATAATTTTACTTATTTATATGGGCTGGTTGTACTTATAAAAACTATATATAATAAATTTAATTAAAATTTTCAAGTCTAAATTGCACTAAATAAATTTATAATTTTAATTGTACTTATGAAAAGTATAGTTATTTTTTATCTATAGATTTATCTGCACTAACATCTTAATATATCTTTTAAATATTATTTTACATGTTTTATTTGTAGTCTATAAACATATAAATATAAATCATTTACAATGGTACTATCATGTCACTACTTATAACTCACATAGTGCTTTGGTTGATTTTTCTAATGATATCATTAATTTAAATTTATATTCCTTAAGGTTTTAACCACTATTTTTTCTAACTGACCATTAAATAAAAAAAGGCAATATATCAGTTTAAATTTAAGATCAATTCAAGTCATCTAAAAAATAATAAAAGCAATCCAAAAAAGATCAATTTAATTAATAATAATTAAAAAAAGCTTAGGTTCCACCAATAACAAAAATTATACTTATATGTGTAACTCATAATATATAGAATTAATAAACACAAGAAAATTCAATTATGTTTAATTTTATATTTTTATAATTTTAATAAATAAATATAGTTTTCATAATTTGATTGTAATTTTATTTAACTAAATAATATGCTATATTAACCAGCAGAATGCATGGGTAATCTTCTAGTATTACATACTTTTCATGCACTTGAATTTGTCACTAAATCATTGCAAAATGGGATAAATATGTATTCTACAGTTATTACAGATATTGTTTTGCTAAAGTCATTAAGCGAGACATATTGTTATTAATTTTCGATGTCATATAATTTTTCTAATAAATTAAATAGTTGATAATTAAATAAATTTTGAAAAATGATAAATATTATCTATAAAAAAAATACAATTCTAAATTCAATAATTGTTTAACTATAAAAATATTTTAAAATATTACAAATAAAACTATGTAAAAAAGAAAAAATAAACCAAAGTTCATAATTATCTTCTGTGATGATCTTTTCTTTCAAATAAAAGTATGTAATAATTTTATTTTTTTTGGCATTATCACTTAATTGCCCCTATCTTTTTTTTTTTTAAGAAGGCAAAATATTAAAAATATTACAATTTAATATATTATTATAGGCATTTTAAAAAGTTAAAGAGGCCAGTTGCACACTCTCAGCTATGTGTGACTTCGCCAGTGCTATATATAATATGTAGTACTGATCAATCTCACTGCTATTATGTGACCAAAACATCACATATATATAGTCTTCTAATCCAAATTTAAATTCAACTTGAATACTACTTTATTTATCTTAATCCAAACTTAACTTGAAAACTAAATTTAATACAAAACTTTATTATTAAGCAAAATTCTTTTTAATTAGGAATTTAAAAAAAAAAAAATCATAGACTTGATTTCTATCAGAAAACACTACACGTCTGCTCTGTTTATCTCGCATTATAGATTATTGATGAGTTGACTGTATATTCCCTTCCGATGTATCATAGATTGTCAACTCATCCTCTCCGTTCTTTATATGGTTTGTTGTTTATATATTGGTGGCACAACATTAGCTACTGTTGTATAGGAATGTGAAGAGATAGACATCTTTTCGATTTTAGGCCTTTCATTTTTTGTTTTTATTTCATTTTAATTTTTTTATTATTTTAAATGTAAAAGTTAATTTTTTTAGTTTCTATCAAAAACTAGGTTAGAGTGACTTAAAAGCAATGTTTTCAAACTCAATCCAGCTTTAGAATAGGTAAATGCAGAAGATCATGCACCAGAGATCGAATTAGTATCGAATCAATGTTAAATTGAAATTTTAAATGATATCATATATTTATTATTTATATGTTAAAAATAAATATAATATACATATAAAAATGTAATATATTATATTTATATGTTAATATATTAGATTTATATGTTATATATAATTAAAATTAACAAACATTATTTAAACAACTAACGAATATTACTTCTAAAAAATATAAATTTAAAACTATTTTAAAACCATTAATTAGAGAAAATTATGGCAAATTAACTATTAAGTGGCTATTTTGATATTCAAATTTGAATGAGTTTCACTGCTCGGTAGTCCGTCTACTCGGATTTACATTGTCTTATGTAAAAAAAATATAAATTTAAATATTCATTTAATCAAAATAGTGAATGAGTAGATAATAATTTGAAATTAAATGATAATTTGAAATTTGAAATATATAATTTATTTTTTTTAATTATCAACCTGACCCCCCAACAAAAAATCTGCTGGGTTGACCAAGTCATTGATTGCCCAGCCAGTTCGGCCGGATTTTTGACGGGTTTAGCCACCTCATATTTCAGGCTTATTTTGGACCGATGTGACATCTAGTCCTCGATTTTTTCAGTCTGACCGGCCCAAGTTTGACAATCATGCTCAAAAGTGATAGGATTTTGTTAAATAGAGCATCCAATTTAATTTTGTCCTATTTAGATATTTTCAAAAAATACAAGGATTGTATTGATTTTTTATATATCGTAAGAAATATTAATAATCATTTTGTGTAAATATTATCTTATTTCCTTCAGCATATTTATGGTTTTATCCAATACCTCATATGAATTAAGAGATAGGCAAATTTCAAGCATTCTGTATTTTTATTGAAGCATATATATGTTTATTTGGCTTAGTGTTTAATGTTCAACATTATACGGGCGCGTATATATATATATATATAAGCGCAATTAGGCATGGGCATGAAGATATTGCATGTTAATTAGAATTTGTCATGAGATATTTGGATTTCACAGTCATACAAAATTGGCTGTTCCAATTTTCAAAGGGTATCATGTGATTTGATAATATCCCTTAAAAAATGAAGTGTAGGATTTCACTTGTACATTGCATCAATTGGTAATTGTGATTAACTATTTTATTCATTCAATGCTAACAAATAGTAATATAAATAGTCTAATTTTAATATTATTTCTTTTTTTTTTTTAATAAAACTTCATGTTTCGTACTATTGACGTTGGTTTTCATTTCTCAAAAAAAATATATATATTTTTGTTATTTTATTTTCGAAAATAGAAAAAGAAGGTTACCACAATAAGGAAAAAAAATAAAAAAAAGTTACTTTTTATAATGTTTTTTTAAAAAAAAATCAGTTTCTAAGGTAAAGACGTCAAAAATTTAAATGTGAGTATATAAGAAAATTTCCGATATATTAAAACAAATATTGACATGCATAAAGAACTTCCCATCTTCCCTTCCTTTATTCTCTCCTTTGTCTTTCTCCAGTCGGTCCTCCCTTTTGATAATGGAAATTAGGGTTGGATTTTGTGGCCACTTGGATAACAAGAGAAACCAAAGCCCATACAAAACTTTACCCAAACAACTTTTTCCATATGAAGCACAAAATGAAACCCTTTTAGATGAAGTGATTCTTATTCATAATCACACAATTAATGCATCATGCGAGAAATATTAATTTGTGCTGTAAATAGATTTATTTGTGCTATGGATCAAAGACAACAATAAGAAATATAAGGTAATATAGTAAAAAGAAGACGAGATATATAGAGAGAAAGATGATGAAAATTACTTGCGTTATTAAAATAGCTCTAGCTACCTATATATATATATATATATATAAGATTTTAGAATACACAATTTTACAGAAATAATTATGTACTATAATCTCTCTAAATTATATATTTAAATATGTTTAAGTAATATCTATTTATAATAATTTATTTATAATAATTTATATATTTTTTTAGTATTAATGAAAGGGGATTCAAATATAAATCTACTGTCATATGTGTATTTATTATTAAATTATATCTTGGTGTGCATTCATTTGTATATTTAATCTGCATTATGAATTACAAAATAGAGTTATATATATATATATATATATATATATATATATATATATATATATATATTAAATGTATGCATGTTACTTTAAAACTATATAACTTAAAAAATAAACTAAAAGAAGTATAGAGGATTTATAAAAGTTTATTATTATAATTAAAAAATTTATTATACTCATTCTCAATTTTTTTTTATATGTATTTATATTCTAAAAATGAATTATTAGAGTTTTTTTATTATCAATTTAAATTTAAATTTAAATTATAATGTGAAATTATCAAAATATAGATATCTAAAAGAATTACAAAGCTTATGTATTAATATGTGCGTGTGTTTTTAAAAATAATTTATTAAATTAAATATTGATTGAACTTTTTATTAATTAATATAATAACCTCAATTTTTATTTATTTTTAAAAATCTTATTTTATACGAAAATATTATTATTTAATTATATTTACTAAATTGTACTTAAAATTTTTATTTTTATATAATTTCATATTTTTATGATTTTGAAAATATATTATTAATTATATTTTTATTTAAATTTTAAAATACAAGAATTTAAGGTAAAGAAAGTATTTTATTTATTTATTTGTGAAAATACTTAATTAAATTTTAATTGGATATTATGAAGTCTCCTTTAAGATAAAAAGAATTATTTTAAATTAATTATAGTAATTATTTGCATTTATTATATAGTTTATACAGAGTTTGAAATTATTATTGTTATTTATTTTGTTTAACTAAAATTTTCAGATTTATTATTATTATTATTAAAAAAGGTAAATTACTATTTAATTTTTAAAGTTTATCTTAAATAACAACTTCGTCTTTGCCGTCTGAAAAATTGCTCTTGAGTTATTCAGATTTCATTCTGTCAAATAAAATAATTATTCTGTCCTTTTTTTTAATATATTTTTTCTTAATAAATAAAAATAAAGAAAATAATTTTAAATATAAAAATACCCCTACCATCACTGAGCTCTCACCCACTCTCTCCCTCTCTGCCCCTCCACTTTTCCTTTCACTAACCCAAATGGATCCAATCTTTACTTAGTCAATCACAGATTCACTTTCCCGTTTTACTGTTTGCCACCATCTCTCTCTCTCTCTCTCTCCCATTTTCTCTTTTTTTAGACCCACAAAGACAAATTAGAAAACTTATCTACAGTGGCAAAATAAACCTATGAAATAAAAAAAATTTAGTGGAGCTCAGGCGGTTGGCGCCTTCTGACTGAGAAAAGGCTTAGAGTGAAATTTATCTTTAAATAGTGAAGTTGGGTTCTTTTCCCGTTGTTTTCTAATGGGTGTGCTTTGAATTTGGTGTTTTGATTTGGATTTGTTTTTGTTTTTGATTCATGGACAGGTCAGCATTTGAAATGTGGTATCTGATTATGGTTAATTTAGATGTTTTGACTTGTTGGTTGTTGAAGAAGTGTAAGATTGGAAAATAAATTGTATAATATAGGAATTGGATTATAATAAATTGTATAACATAGGAGTTGGATTATTTATCCGAGTGATTAGAATGATTCATGGATAATGCAGTCATTTGGCATTTTATTCATGTACTCTCATTTCCAAAAAATAGAAAGGTCGAACTCAGTGTTTGCACTTTTCATAATAAATATAAAAGAAACAATTTTATCTCTACTTGTTAATTTTTTACTTTTCATCACCAATGTAGAAGAAAGTTGGGGCAGTTTATTTATTAATCCTGGAAAAATGAACTTGCAAGGATATATTTTTTTTATTAATCAATTTGTTGAATAATTATTGGATCTTATATATATATATATATATGGTGGATGTGTTATGATTTGCTAAAAATTTTAAGTCTTATTGATTCTTTAGATAGATCTTGGTGACAGAGAGAGTGGAGAGAGAGATGTCTGAAAAAGAAAATTTAATTATAAATAAGAGGCATTTTAGATTTTTCATAAAATTTTAACGGAAAAAGTAATAGAAAAACTATTTAGTATAATAAAATAAAATCTTAAGGATTCAGAAATAATTTTTCAAACTATATGAACAAGGTTATTATTTTAGACAAACTTCATAAACTAAATAATATTTTATCCTTAAAAAAAATTATTTTGTACAAACTTCCATAAGCCAATGAAAGGTTTTCCTTGCCTATGCCAATTAGTAATGAGAGAGAAAAAGAAAAAGAAAGAGGAGGAGGGAGTGGTGGCCACTACTAGCTAGCCTTGTCCCCGGCGACCACAGTGGGACCAGTTTCGGCTAGAACCATCACTAGTAGACAACAAAAGTGCTAGACAAAGCTCCATCAGTGTTGTAAATTTTCGATGAAGATTTCAGTCATCTCTAGTGGCCAAATTGAACGAGATCGGTGTTGTTCAAATCCTCATCCCAAGAGCTTTTGATCGATACCTACCTCGCCCTCTGCAGCTCCTCGGAATTGTAAATTGGGAAATGGGTCACTGAAACCTTGAGGGCCCGATTCGGTCAAACGACAGCTAGTGAGGAGAAACAGACACCGCTAACAAAACTCCTAGAGTTAAAATGAGTTAAATGGTATCATCATTGACCTTTAGTACCACCATCCACGACAACTTATGCTGACGATGCTCCAGCGACCTCAGTTCAGCAGTTTTGTTTCGACATCCTAATGATGTTTATGAACTTAGTTTGATCAGATTTTGTATATGTAAATTCAAAACTCTTGAATTTCATTGTATATTTATTTTTTTAACATTAAATTAGCAAAATTATAATTGTTATGAATTTTAAAGAAGTTAGTGAGAATAAATTATATAGCGAGCTAGATTTAATTAAAGTAATAATATATTTATGAATTAAATTTATGTTCTTGGTGTTAATTGATGAATTTGAAATTTATATAAACTCTCGTGAATTTTATATATAAATGAATTTATTTTTACTTTAAAATCTTATAGTCTTACAAACAGTGATTTTAAGAATTTGATTTTTTTTGTTTTTTTTGCCAAAGTTAAGCATTTGATTATAAGATTTTATGTTGTTTTAATTCGATCTGTAATTAATTTTATAATGAATTCAGATGCTTTGTATGTTAAATTTAATTTTATTGAAAAATTGAGTATATTATAAAGGTTTGGAGTAAATAATTAAATTATATTAATTTCAAATGATTTATTAACTAAAGTAAATTTATAAAGAAGAATATTTATAAATTGCATTTTAAATTAATGATCGAGTGTTTATGTTGATAAATTGTATTATTTTACAGTTGCTAATAGGCAAATGCGTGTGTACTAGTGCTTGTGCTTGCTCATGAAAGGATGCCTCCATAGTCAGGGCTAATAAGTGGACTTTGAAGTATGAAACAATCAGAGTTATCTTATATAGGCTATTTGCACTTAACAAGTTAGAAGATGTTGCTGGGTATTGAGAAGAGTTGGATATGAACCCCTCCCATGAGAAAGAAGGTGTTAGAATATATATATATATATATATATGAATTGTTGATGAATTAAATTTAATTTTGATTGATGAAATGAAATTGTGGTTATTGCCGAGTTGGAGACTTGAGAGAGGTCACCGAGTTGTGAATATTATTTAGAAGTGTGTATTTTCTTTTATTCCAGTTAGTTAATTCCTACTTACAAAGGAGACTCTGCTGAAATTTCAACAAAATCATTGATGTTGTTGTGTTAGCAATACTAGTTGAAGTTCAAGTATCTTTATGCTGATAATTTTCCTGTTATATAGTATTTGATGTTTCTAGCCTCTTCCAAGTTATCAGTCAACCGAGGAGAGCTATTTGAGTTTCTGTCTAATTTGTGAGTTATATAGTGTAACATAACATTCTATTTCCTTTATTTATTTAATATTATCTTTGCATACATGCATTGTTTGCTTGTATACTACATATATAATTATGCTTGTATGCTATATATATATAATATTACATTTACATACATGCATTGATTGCTTGTATGCTATATATATAATTTGTGGTTCACTGAGTCAAACGCACATTCCTATTCAATATTTTTTCTAAGTTATGTATTGAGCTGGAGAAGAAATTTTATAATGAGTTATTTCTGCCATTCATTTCTTGACAGTGAAGCTTATTTATTAATCAATTGTATAATTAATTCCTTATTGTTATGTATTATAAAATCTAGAATTTCGCATCATTATTTTATTCTAGTATCTATATTTCTAAATTTTCTTAGTCAGTTGTATTTTTTTGTTGAGTCGTTTAGTCAAGTAGGAGCTTGATTTTGAGAAATTATATAGCAGCATTGGTTTGATCGTTTGCAGTTTTTGCTTGATCGGTAGACCTGTCCCTAGATGTGTGACAGTTACAATTGTCATACTGATAGTTTATCGTGTAGTGAGCTATCAGGCTTATTATGGATTTTAAAAGTCTTATGCTTTCTTGTTCTCTAATGTGGATTATGTGCCTCAAGTTCGGGTGTTACAATTAAACTATGAAATTGATACCATTAATTAAACTAAAATCAATTGTACTCTTAACTACAAAAATAAATGTGGAGGCAATACAAAATTTTCTATTAATTAATTTTAGAATTATAATATTTTTAAATAGAAAACCGGAGGGTGGGCACATAATTGCAAACTTAGCTGAACTTATTCCCCTCTTACTATTTTTAACAAGTTAGTTAAATTGTAAATAATTTAAGAAGGCTTTTAAAAAATTGAAAATTACAATTCTATTCACTGTAGCTGAAAATTACAAACTTATTCTATTAATTTTTAATTTGTTACGAATATAATGAGCTTTACTAAATATATGTTATGGACTCTTAATTTTAGTTTTATTATTAAAAAAGAAAAATGACTCTTATAATATAATATTTGATATTATTTTTGATTTATTATAATAAATAAAGAAATATATTTTAAAAGATTTAATTAATTTGTTTAATACAAATGTAAATAAATATATATGTAGGTGAGATGAATCACCTAATTAATCCATGATTTGGATGTTTATGGTTAACTATCGGATCGATTTGGTGTTCCTTGGGTTGTGTATACACGCCACGATTTTGGTGCGGACACCGCTCAACCTCACCTTTTATTTTCTTAAATTATAGACAATAATAAGGCAACAACAAATCGAGTTTTTTAATCAAATTACTATTTCGTCTACAATAGTTATTATAATTGATTGACTCATCATTTTTTAAAAAATTAAATAAATTAGTCCCTCAATTTTAATTTCGTCTAACATTTTAATTTTTTTTATTTATTTATATCACTAAAAATATATTCAAAAAATTAAAATGCCTCATATAGAAAAATTAAAATATATCTTATTTTTCATTAAATTTTCTACAAGCGAAAACCAAAAATTTTCTATTATAGTGCTTAAGGTTATATTATGTTTTGCCCTTACCCTTATTCACTAAGAAGAGGATTAAATTTGTGGAAAATTAAAATTTAAGACAGAGAAATTTAAAAGATAGAAGGAAGGAAGACTACATACACAAGATTTATACAAGTTCGAGTGTTAACTAACCCTATATCCACTCTCCAATTTCAATTAAGTGTTTTACTATAATTATATACTTATAATAGAGTTTCAAAGCTCATTCCCAATTTATAGGGTGTTTTATGGCTAACACTAAACTCTTATAAGTGTTTTCCCTTTAGACTAACACTTAACCTATACAAAGAGTTTTCTATGGCTCACTCTCAACATATTACAAGTGTTTTAGCTAGCTAACACTCAACTCTTGAGCAATCAATGCTCTTACAACAACTCAAAGAATACAATTGAAATTTTAAGGCTTTGAGAAATTAATTTGCAAGAGTTTGCTATATGGAAGGTTGTTGAATATTAATGGAGGATTTTGGAGGGGATATTTACAGTTTTCACCTATAATCCCATGTCCATTTCTTCCATAATAGTTACAAAATCTGCATTAAATGCATTGTCAAAGCAGTTTCACGGTCGTGATACCTAGGTCATGGTTGCAAATCCCATTTCACCATCGCAATCTTCAAATATGTCAAATGGTTAGTTGACACATGGCATAATATAATTGGCTGATCAACTATTCGTTAAAGCTACTCTATGATTTATGAATGTCGCAGTTGTGAGCCTAGATCGCTGTCGTGATTCTACTTTTGCGCCCAATATCGCAATTGCGATTAGTGGTTGTGGAACCATTTGTATCTCAAGGCAATTTTGCTTCTTTTGCCTTCTATTAATTCTCTGTCGTGATTGTTTAAGTCGAGGTCACTATTCCTATACTGCGGTCACGATTTCATATTGAGTCCGCGAATTAAAGGTCCACCACATGACTTGATGAATCTTCGAGTTCTTTTGACATGTAACTTTTCAATAGTATTTTTCCTAACAAAACAACACTTGAAGCAGACATTAGATCACTTCAATTTGGTTTGTTAAGATCAAAACAGAGATTAACCAAGTTGTGAACCAACTTAGGTCAATAATCTCCCATTTTTTTATTATGAGAATCAAATTGAACTTAAATAAAAAAAATTGTTTATCTCCTCCTCAACTAGTGATCCCCTTAAAAAAATTTATGTTCAATTAATCTTAATTAATTTTATCTCCCTCTTAAAAGCAAATTACAATTAAGTAAATTTCACAAACTTAAAAGCAAAAAGGTTTAAAATTTTTGTTTGAGTTCTTTTCTCCCCCTTTGTCAATATCAAAAAGAATCATACATATAAGAAATAAACACCTAAAAAAGATGGGCAAAATAACTTCACATAAGAAAACATCAAAGTTAGTTTGCATTCATTAAGATAAAATATTACAAATGTATGATATTTGCTTTAATGCCAAAAGATGAATGCATTAAAAAATAAAAGGAACTTAGAAACAAAGAAAAAACACTAAATTCAAAGAAAGAAAGAAAGAAGAGAAGTTATACTCTTAGGCTCGCTTTTCTCACTTAAATCTCATTCCTCCAAATTGGACTAAGGAAGTTCCATCTTTCTTGCATATCATAGATTTCATGATGAATATGGTCAAGGAGGCTCAATTTTCTCATGATCTTAGAAAACATCTTGTCCACATTGGAAGGGTTTGGGAGAAGGAAGGAGCACTAGGAGGTTGAGGTTGAGTTTCTTAGGGTGCTTCTTCTTGCTCTTCTTCTTTAGGTTGGCTACTTTCAACAATAGCCACCCTTGGCCTTTTCCTCACCTTTTCTTGAATTCCCTCTTCTCCATAAATATATTTATGGTTTCCATCCTTCTCCCTTATGGCTTTTACATGGATCATATATTGAGTATCCATCAATGATTTTTTGAAGCATTGTTGGAAAAGAGCCTTATTTTGAGGGATAAGGGCACCATCATGCTGGGCAATCATGGTAATTTGGGAAGATAAAAGAATAGTTTCCTTTTTGGTTTGGGCAAGATGAAGGAATTAGTTAATAAGAAAAATAGGCAGTTTGAATTGGTTTCCCTTTGAATAGGTCATAAAGGAAGAAAAGTTCATTTTGGGAGACCTTTTCATTGTCATCCCCTATAGATAGGGTGACAATTTGGTGGAGCACCCAAAAGGTAAGAATTTTGATGTGTTTAGCAAGGGAAGTTTTAGAATCAAAACTAGTTTCTATAAAGATTTCAGTCTAAAAGGTGTGAGGTTCATTCCGAATCATTAATGATATAAGAGCCTTTAGTTTAGAAGCCAAATATGCTAGCAATCTCATTCAAGGTCAATTCATACATCTTACCAAAGAACCGAAAATTGATTCAATAATGTCCAAGGTTTAGACTCAACTTCTTATGCACCACCAATGTTGCAAGGCATTCATTTGTAAGTTCTTCATAACAATCTTAAAGATAAATTCTCAAAGATTCTTGAGATAGGCAATGATGCTATCTTCTATTCCTATGGCCTTGAAGCTAAGAAGGTAGGAACTTTGTTGGGTAGGATAATTTTGTCAAAAAGTTTTTGCTAGTTTTGCTTTTTTTATTGCGTAACACCTCTCATAAGTTCAATAGGAGAGGGTTGGGCTCAGCTTTAGGGCTGTTTGCCCTTCCTAGATAGTCTTTTTAATGCCATGGAGGAGTAGAGCAAGAAATTTTAGAAGATAAGAAGAGAAAATATGTAAAAGTAGAAAGAAAGTAGAAGAAAGAGAGAATTTTTAAGATGAAAAATTTTTAGAATCTTAATAGAGTTGTAAACTAATTAGGAATGAGAAAATGGTATTTATAGGTCTAAAAAGCCCAAAAAAGATAAAAACAGATATATTTGAAAATTGTGCAGTTTTATAACAATTAGTTTTTTTTTTCCTGTCAGTGCCCAAAATCATGTCCATGAAATATGGTTATGACCGCAATTTTTAAATTTTTCAAAAATCACATTTGGTAACACAAATTAGGACTGCAATTTATAGCATTGCCAAATGGTAAAAAATTTGTAAATTTCGTGACTGTGATTTAAGGATCATATAGAAATTTTAAAAGAAAGTCAAGAAAAATTCATACAATGCAATTGGTACTTAAATTATAAGATCAAAATAGATATAGATGAGTAACTTAATCACATAAATATTAAAAATTCATGTGACTCAATTAAATATCAAACACAATAAAAAACATACAATTAGGAATTAATCATTCAATAATTGCACACAATCAATCAAACAACTTTAGCAATTCAAGAGTCACCTCAATTCAAGACAAAATGGAGAAATAATATATAAAATGAATCAAGATGAAATGCAAAGAAAATATTTTATGCAATTAAAAATTTTATGGCAAAGAACTTCCATCAAGCATGCTAAGCTCCATTTTAATGAAACTTAATCTATCTTTATTAAGGGGTTTTGTGAAAATATTGGCTAATTGGTTTATTGAATCAATGAATTCTAATACAATATCACTAATTTGCACATGATCTCTCAAAAAGTGATGCCTAACATCTACATGCTTGCTACTAGAATGTTGGATAGGGTTTTTTGAAATATTTATGGCACTAGTGTAATCACATTTGATAGGAATGTGATCAACTACTTGACTATAGTTCTTGAGTTCTTATTTTATCTAAAGAACTGGAATGCAACAACAATCTGCCATCACATATTCTACTTTGGTGGTGAACAAGACAACCGAAACTTATTTCTTTCTAAACCAAGAAACTAGACATTCACTAAGAAAATAACAAGTTCTAGAAGTGCTCTTCTTATTAAGTAAAGTACCTCCATAGTCCACATCCAAAAAACCAATGATGTTAAAAGATGTGTTCCTAGGATACCATAAGCCTAAATGCAAATTGCCATACAAATATTTCAAAATTCTTTTATCCATATGCAAATGAGACTCTTTAGGGCAAGATTGAAATCTAGCACATAAACACGCACTATACATGATATTGGGTTTAGGTGCCATAAGATAAAGAAGTGAGTTGATCATAACTCTATATTTCTTTTCATCTATATACTTACCTCATTCGTCCTTGTCAAGTTTTGTTGATGTGCTCATTAGAGTTTTGCTACTCTTGCAACCATCCATTCTAAACTTCTTTAGAAGCTCCTTGTTGTATGTGGATTAGTTTATGAAGATCTCATCTTTGCATTGTTTGGTTTGTAGCCCAAGGAAGAATTTGAGCTCATCATCATGCTTTATCAAATTTCCTAATCATACACTTAGCAAACTCTTCACAAAGATTTTCATTAGTAGCACCAAATACAATATCATTAACATAAATTTAAACTATAAGGGTATCATGATTGTGTTTTTTCACAAATGAAGTTGTGTCAACCTTGCCTTTTGTAAAATCATTTTTCAAAAGAAAAGAACTAAGCTTTTCATACTGAGCTCTAAGGGCTTGTTTCAATCCACATAAGGCTTTAGTCAATTTGTAAACATGGTTTCAAAGTTCATGATGTTCAAAATTGGGAGGTTGTTCAACATACACTTCCTCCTTTATAAAACCATTCAAAAATATACTTTTCACAACTATTTGAAAAATTTTAAAATCCATGTGACATGCATATGCAAGAAGGATCCTAAGAACCTCCAATCTTGCTACCGGAGCCAAGGTTTCATCATAATCAATGCCTTCCTCTTAGTTGTATCCTTTGACAACCAATCTAACCTTATTTCTAGTTATGCAACTATGCTCATCTAACTTGTTTCTATAAACCCACTTGCATCCATTAATGGGATGATCCTTAGGTCTAAGAAGAAGTTCCCACATTTTGTTTCTCTCAAATTGGTTGAGTTCCTCTTGCATAATAATCACTCAACTCCCATCATTAAGAGCCTCATCAAAGTCCTTTGCTCAATTTGAGAAACAAAGGCAAGATTATTATCTAAGGCTTTAAAGTGAGATTTAGTACTTACACCCTTTGAAATTTCACCAATAATAAGCTCTTTGGTGTGATTCTTAGGATATCTCCAGTCCTTTGGAAGTCCTTGAATATCTTCTTGTTGTTGTTGTGCTGGAGCTTTATGATTTTATTAGCTTTTTTCCTTGGTTTCATCTTCCTTTGAAATGTCATCTTGATCAATCCCAAGCTTCTTAAATTCACCTACAAGATCATCAAGAACACTATCTTTTCCAAGATCAAAGTTATTAGACTCATCAAATACAACATTCATAGACTCTTCAACTATCATAGATTTTTTATTAAAGACTATAAAAGCCTTGCCGATGGTGGAATAGTTTAAGAAAATATTTTCATCGATTTTTGAAGCAAATTTCCCAAGGTTATCCTAGGTGTTCAATATATAGCACTTGCAACTAAAAACTCTAAGATATGAAATTTTGGGCTTTCTTCCATTCCACAACTCATAAAAGGTTTTGCTTAAAATTGGTCTTTTGAAAACTCTATTTGTAATGTAACAAGAAGTGTTTACAGTTTTGCCCAAAAATATGTAGGTAGACCATACTTATTAAGCATAACTCTACCCATTTCAACCAAAGTTCTATTTTTTTTCTCTCTATAACACCATTTCAACTATCATAAATTTTTTATTAAAGATTATATAAGCCTTGCTGGTGGTGGAATAGTTTAAGAAAATATCTTCATCGATTTTTGAAGCAAATTTTCCAAGGTTATCCTAAGTGTTCAATATATAGCACTTGCAACTAAAAACTCTAAGATATGAAATTTTGGGCTTTCTTCCATTCCACAACTCATAAAAGGTTTTGCTTAAAATTGGTTTTTTGAAAACTCTATTTGTAATGTAACAAGAAGTGTTTATAGTTTTGCCCAAAAATATGTAGGTAGACCATACTTATTAAGCATAACTCTACCCATTTCAACCAAAGTTCTTTTTTTTTTTTTCTCTCTACAACACCATTTTATTATTGTATTATAGGAGCCGAAAAGTTGTGTAAAATCACATGCTCAATGCAAAAATTTTCAAAAAGTTCATTTTCAAATTCTTTTTAATGATCACTTCTTATTTTTGAAATGAAATAACCTTTTTCATTTTGAACTTCTTTTGTAAAACTTTTAAATGCATCAAAAGTATCACTCTTATGAGTTAAGAACCTAACCCTTGTAAATTTAGAGTAATCATCAACAAGCACATAAGCATAAAGTTTTTCACCTAAACTAGCAATTCTACTAGGTTCAAACAAGTCCATATGCACAAGTTAAAGAGGTCTAGAATTACTTACAATATTTTTGGATTTGAAAGATGACTTATGGTGCTTTCCCATTTAGCAAGGTTCGCAAGTCTTGTCCATTGAAAATTTGATCTTTGGAATACCATCAACAAACTCGTCCTTGTAAAAGCTATGAAGAAGCTCCATGCTTGCGTACGTAAGCCTTCTATACCAAAGCCAAGATTTATTGCTAATAGATATGAAACACTTAACATTTTGGTTAGCCAAATCATCTATGTTAATTAAAATCATCTAAGTCATTTAAGTATGTATTACCTTCCCTTTCACCCTTAAACACCACACTGTCATTAACCAAAGTAGTGATAATGCATTAGGTGACTTTGTTATCTTTATCACATAATTAACTAATGCTAAGCAAATTAAATTTTAAGCCATCAACTAAAAGTACATTTTTAATAATAGAGCAACCATCCTTACTAATCATACTAATGCCAACTATCTTATCTTTGGCATTATCACCAAATATGATGTTTCCACGTCTCTTTTCTTTCATATCGATGAAGAGGCTTGCATTCTTGGTCATGTATCTTAAACATCCACTATCTATATGCCATTTGTTCTCTTTGGTAATGGATTTGAGACACACCTATAAGAAACATTAAATCATCTTATCTTAGGTACATAAATATATTTGGGTTCTTGGGAGTTAGAATTGGGAGGGTCCTCAAATTTTAATTGAGCCTTCCTTACATAGCAAAACACATTTATATGGTCATCTTTCATGCAATAATGGCACTTAAGTTTTGACTTGAAAATTTTTTTGGGCTTTGACATTTTGCTATGAAATTTCTTTTCACACCATTCTCATGATGCATACAAGAATAAATATTATTTGTGATTTTATGTATTCTTTAGCATGTCTTTTTTGATACATGAATGCAGGGTTTGCTCTTTAAGGCTTAGCTCTTGAGCCTTGTGAACTCTTTTGAATCCTTTTAAGATTAGGGGTTTGTGTGCTTTCGCTCTTTTATCAATTACTTCTATGCTAGATGTTTGAGGAGTTGTGGCCTTTATAAATGAAGTGAGGGAAGATGTGGATGATGAGGCACCAATGTAGCTTAGGCCATGTTTAACAAAGGTTAGCCTTTAAGATACAATGAGTGTGTCTAAGGCTTCCTTCCCTTTGTGAAATTTTGAAATAGAAGACCTTAATTCCTTAACTTCTAATTTTAAAGCATTTTTTGCTTCACATAAAGAGTCAAAAGAGGAGGTTTTAGAAGAAATTTCTTCCAATGAACCTTTGAGACTCACATTGGAAGTTTTCAAACTCAAAAAAAGTTTTTCTAACTCTTTAAAATTCTCCTCTAGTTTTGAATGCTTTTCTTTATAAAATTTCATTTTAGAATGATATTTTTTGCATTTTAGGGCCATGGGTTCCATTAGCTAATCCTCATCCACATCATGTAACTCATCATCATAATAATCATTATCACAAGAATGAGAAATAGAGTATACCTCATTTAAAGAAAGGCCATGAAGCATAGGTTGGCAATTTTGTCATCCTCTTCATCACTTGAGGAGTCATCATCCCAAGTAGTCTTGAAGCTCTTCTTCTTCTCCTTGTCCCATTTCTTCTTCTTTTTATTCTTGGGACATTTGGATTTGATGTGGCCTTGCTTTCCACATTCATAGTATGTTACATCACTTTTCTTCTCCTTGCTAGAATTTGAGTTGGAGTTGAAGGTGGAAGAGGATTTTCTAAAAGAACTCTTGTCTATTTTCTTGTTCTTTATGATCTATTTAACCCTTCTTGAGAGCGTTGCTAGCTCTTCATCTTCATCTTTACTTTCTTCCACATCACTTAAGCTTTCAATATCATGATCTTTTGATGAGGATTTGAGGGCAAGTGTTTTCTTTTTCTCCTTCTCTACATGTGGCTCTTCTTTTTCAATTGTCATCTCATAGGTAAGAAGCCTGCCAATGAGAACATCGATAAAGAGCTTCCCAAGATCTTCATTTGCTTCCTCAATATCGGCCACTCTAGCTTCATATGCTTTTTTGAAAGGGCTTTAAGGATTTTATAATTAACATCTTCCAAAGCATATACTTTGCCATACTTCCTCAAGCTAGTGATAATGGCTAGAAGTCTATTTGTTGTATTGGTGATTCTCTCATTAGGCTTCATAGCAAAAAGTTCATACTCATGAGTGAGTATTTGAATTTTCTTGAATTTGACTTACTTGGTTCTTTCATGATAATTCTCCAAGATCTTCCAAATGCTATAAGCACTTATGCAATGTTGAGCTCTTCCACATTCTTCTCTAAATAAAGAGCTAAATAGAATTATCATAGCTCTCTTATTCTTCCCATTTGTTTTTCTTTGAGCTTGAACCCATTCCTTTCTAGGAATCTCTTCTTCAATGCCATTAACCACCTTTGATGAAAGCTTCCATTCTTTAATAACACTATCCCATAAGTCTATAAGATCACCATTAAGATATGCCTCTATTCTATACTTCCAATAAGCATAGTCGGTGCCACCAAAGTGAGGTCTAAGGTGATACATCCCTTCATTGGCCATTTCATCTTTACTCATGTAATGAAACTTGTAGATATAAGACCTTGCTATGACACCACTTGTTTGTCCTTATGCACCAAGAAGGGGGTTGAATTGGTGGAAAATAAAAATTTAAGACAAAGTGAAATTTAAAAGATAGAGGGAAGGAAGATTGCACACACAAGATTTATAGTGATTCGGGTGTTAACTAACTCTACATCGAATCCCCAATCTCAATTGGGTATTCTACTATCACTGTATAATTAAAGTGGATTTTCAAAGCTCACTCCCAACTTATAAAGTGCTTTTACGGCTAACACTAAACCCCTACAAGTGTTTTCTCTTTAAGCTCACATTTAACCTATACAAGAGTTTTCTATGGCTCACTCTCAACCTATTACAACTGTTTTACCTGGCTAACACTTGGCCCTTGAGTAATCAATGCTCTTACTGTCTTACAACATCTCAAAGAATAAAATTGAAATTTTAAGGTTTTGAGAAAAATTAATTTGCAAGAGTTTGGCTATATGGAAGGTTGTTGAATAGTAATAAAGGTCTTTGAAGGGTATATATAGTTTTCACCCACCAAAATCTTGTTTCATTTAGTCTTATGCCCATTTCTTTTATAACAGCTACAAGATCTGCATTAAATGCACTATCATAATAGTTTTGCGATCATGATGCCTTGGTCACTGTTGCGAATCCCATTTTGCAGTCACTACATCCATTTCGTGGTCGCGAATCCCATTTCAAGGTCACTACATATATTTTGTGGTCACAATCTTAAAATGTGTTAAATGGCTAGTTGACACGTGGCACAGTACAGTTGGCTGATTAACTATCCGTTGGAGCTACTCTCTGACGTATGAATGTCGCGGTCACAATTCTACTTTCGCACCCAATATCTCAAGGCAATTTTGCTTAATATGCCTTCTATTAATTCTTAATCACAATTGTCTGAGTCGCAGTCGCTATTCCTATATTGTAGTCGCGATTTCATATTGCATTTGTGAATCAGAGGTCTGCCACATGACTTGATGAATTTTCAAGTTCTTTTAACTTATAACTTTTCAATAATATTTTTCCTATAAAAACAACACTTGAAGCAAATATTAGATCACTTCAATTCGGTTTATTAAGATCAAAATAGAAATTGACCAATTTGTGAACCAACTTAATTAGAACAAACAAATTTTTGCTATTATTTATGTTTTTTCGTTTTTCATATAGAATTGAAGGCATTAATTAATTAAGTTCGATTCTATTAATTCATTTCAATTATTTATGACAGAATTTAGTTAAACTTTAGTATTTTGAAGGCGTAAATACTTTTGTTTTATTTAATTTTCCACATTGGTCGAATTAATAATTAGTAACGGGTTGAGACTTGAGGTTTTGCGGAAATTTTATGATTATATTTTTTTTTATTTTACTAATATTTTTTAAAAATATTTTAACATACTCAAATTTTAATATTATTATTTTATTAAATTTAAATATTATCTTATGATAATTTTGAATATTAATATAAATAACATATATGATCAATTAAATAATAATAAAAATATATAAATCTACATAAATTTTAATTAGAACCTATTAAAAATATAATGATATAGAATAAAATTGAGGAAGTGAATTAGTTTTAAAATAATATTATATTATGTATATATTATTTAAATACAAAAAAGAATAATTGTATGTTGAAAATAATTAGATTTAAAAAATAATTTTAAATGTATATATATATATATATATATATATATATATATATATATATATATATATATATATATTCAAATCAAATATATATATATATATATATATATATATATATATATATATATATATATATATATATATATATATATATATATATATATATATATATATATATATATATATATATATTCAAATCAAAATTTATAGACCAAATATCGAGGAGGTAGGCTAAAGTTATAAAAGTAAAAAGCTTCATTGAACGGGAAGGGTTAAAAACAAAAATTTAAGAAGATAAAAATAAGAAAGAAAAAAAAATATAAGCACAAAAAAAAAAAAAGTGGTTTGCTAGAGATGACAATTTTACCCGACTTGATCTTAATGAGGCAGATTATACTTATCCCATTTAGTAAATGCGGTGGAACAAATTTTTCTAATTTATATCTGAGTCGGATTTATATTAGATTTGGATAATAGTATAATTTGATACGAACCTGATTTATATATATATATATATATATATATATATATATATATATATATATATATATATATATATATATATATATATATATATATATATATATGTAATTTATTGTAACTCATTTTAAAATATAATTTAATTTATAACTATTTATATTTTAAATATTAGTATAAATATTATTTGATAGGTAAATAATTTAAATGAATATTATGTGATATTATTTTTAAATTATGATATCTTTTAAGCAGCATAACTTTTTTATAAACTATATTATTAGTGTAAATTATTTTTTTATTTACCTTTTGCTTTTTTTTATTTGTTTTTCACTTTTGCCTAATACTTTCATAATAAATGCAGAAACAACTCTTGATAATACAATATATAATTATTCATAATAAATACACATTTATATTAGGCATTGTTTATCCTTATATTTTATTAATAGTTATTGCAAAATAAAGATGCATAGAAAATTGTCTTATTTTAAAATGAAAAAGATATCTCTCATTTTCAAACAGTGACAGTGGTATCATTTGTAACAATGTGTTTAGAATTATTCTTTAGTACAATTCCTTGGTAACAATTTCTCTATCTAGTTTAAATGAAAATTTTCAAATTTAAGAAAATTAAGCATTCATGAAATTTTAGAAATCAAATATTTAAATTTAATTTGGCTCTTTTTAATTATATAATCACGCAATGCATTGAATTGTGTATGAAGAATTGTTCATAGAATAATCAGTGAAACTCATGGATATTGTGTTGTATTCAAATTTTATATTTGTGTATATCAATACGAGTTTTATTGTTAGCAAGTAATAAAATTAACAAAAAGTATGATTTTTTTAATTTATAATGATTCGACAATTTAATTCAAAATAAATATAAAATAAATACATCTTTTGATTTAAAATAAATATAAAATTTGATTTAACTTTTATGTTTTTCATTTTGTATTAAAAATTTACTTATTTATATGTTTTTATATATTGTGTTAGATATTTTAGACTCAATTTATTTATTTTTCTAAATTTATTTTTTAAATGTCATACTTTTATATTTTTATTTTTTGAATAAATATTTTTTCTAATATAAGTTAAAATTTATCTGATAATCTAATAATTTGAAATTTTTAATAGTTTTATCCTTTTAAAGGATTCAAAAGTTTATTTGCCTAGTAAATAAAGAAAAAATTAGAGCAACTATAAATGTAATAACCTAAATTTTCATTTATTTTATAAAATCTTATTTTGTACTGAGATATATTATTTTATTATTTTCTTTATTAAAGTGTAATTGAAATTTTCATTCTTGTTTAATTTGATATATTTTTATGATTTGAAAAATTATATTATTAATTGTAATTTTATGTTAATATTAGATATGTGAATACAATAAAATATTATATTTTGATATTTGAATATTAATTATTAAAAATTTCTAGAAATTAATATTATGTTCAATTAATTTAAAATATATTGTTAATTATAAAAATTTATATTTGGAAGTTTTAGAATTTTATTTATAATTATCATTATTAATATGAAAGGTTTTATGTTAATTAAACTTTCATGACATAAATTAAGGTAAGAAATATTTAAGAAAGATTTTATTGAAATAGAATTTGATTATTAAAAATTTAGAGAATTATTATTATTATTATTATTATCATCATCATCATCAATTTTGTTATATATATATATATAAAGAGAAAAAAAAAAAAAAAAAAAAAAAGGGGAAAGGTTCAGCACATCTAATTAGCTATGCTTGGCTAGGAATAGCCAATCAAATGGTTGTGTGTCTTAGAGGAAATAGGAGGCAAAATGAAGCAAAGAGGGGGAGAGAGAGTGGGGGTTCTCTAGTATCGCCACCCCCAAGTGGTAGCTCGTGGCCAGTGAGTTCTCTAGATGCAACGGCAACAGAGATCATCACTTGAGTACGGCGCATGCTATAAACCCTTAATTTTGTACCTTCCAATATGTATTTGAACCTTAAAAGCACTTAGCCTCGGTAAACAAACTTTTAAAAGTCAAAAACTCTCAAAATGGAAAAATTAAAATTTTTTTTGACATTTGAATCTTTTTTAAATCATCCAGGACTAAGTAACGAGTATAACACAATTGGAATCATGTAAAACGGATGAGAAACGAGCAAAAACAGACAAAAATGGGCGAAATGGGCGAAAGCGGGGCCCGTTACCGCAGAGGCTTGCGGCACTACCGCAAAGTCCTCTGCGGAACCGCAAAAGACTATGCGGTACTACCAAAAATTCCTCTGCGGAACCGCAAAAGATTGTACGGCACTGCCGCAAAGCCCTCTACGGTAACTCTGGCGAAATTCTGATTTTTTGCAATCCCACATCATATTTGAACAATTTATATGCTTCAAACCTCCTCCTATATATAGAGGGCCTCCCTACACTTCAAACCACCAACTTCTAGAGCTTGAAAAGCAATAACTTGAAGCAAAACACTTTACATTTGCTCCTTGCTTCGCAAAGCGAGTTGGGGGGTTTCTCCTTGATTTCTACCCGACTAGTTTAAGGTTTTACGCTACTCGCTTATTCGAGGCAAGTCTCTTGCCTAAGGATCGTGTTCGCCGCTCAAGCCTAGCCGCCACCTGCCTTCCGAGGCTAGCTGCCTATCGTCTAAGGCCAGCTGCCGCTCGCCATCCAAAGCTAGCCGCCGCCTACCGTCTAAAGCCAGCCGCCGCCCGCCATCCAAGGTAAGCTTCTTTTCTCTTAATTTCATTGTCTCTTTTAGTTAGTTAATTAAATTGATTCATCTAGGTTGTTAGCTAATCAACTTGGTAATCAATTAAATTAATTAATTAACTCAACCCTCTTTTAATCAATCAATCAAAATATGATAAAGTGGTTAGGCTAAACTAACCTCTTCGCAAGAAAGGAGAACTGCGTAGATTCTAATTTCCATTCAAAGGGATACATAAGCATGCTTGGTTCAGGCATCGAATCCAATTAAAACTAACCAACTCTCCCCCCTATTACCTTCTTCACTTACTTTTGTGTTTGTTTCTTTACTTTATTATTAGAATTAGTTTTGAGAATGTGTGACTTCCCTAGAACCCATAAGGGCTAGAGGAGGTATCACCTGAGTTTGGATTTCATTGTAATATTAACTCTCTTCTATTTTGAATTCTAATTGTATATAAACTTTGCAGATTGAATGATCATGCATATTATAAACTATTCATGCATTTTAGTTTATTTATGAAATATATTTTAAGTCACTCTTGTATTAATTGGCCAAACTCATTTTGTTAAAATAAACTGAAAACCTAGTTCCTGAATCCTTTTTGGTTTTGAGGCTAATGATCCTTTTTCTTTTGGGTAATAATTGGAGTTAAATAGATTTTTTTCTTATATTTTCCCAAATAAAAATAAATTAAGGTGGCGACTCCTAAAAATAATTTTCAAATCTATCAAAGATAAGCTCGAGGGCTTCCTCTTGAGTTCTTTTCTAAATGAGCATTTTGATTCCCTTTAGCGAATCGGATCAGTGTTCGGGTAAGGCTTCACACACATAAGGAGAGAAGTATCACCGGCGCTGAAACTTCAACTCCATATTCCCGCCATTTTTGGTGGTGAAATATGATGAATCTGGTCCTGTTCGACTTTTGGTGGTAAGAGCTTTCATTTGGTACCTGCCATACCTCTTGAAAGTCGTTGGAAGTGGAGATCAAAAATTTCGAGGCCAAAGCTTTCAAGGTATTTTAGGCTAAACAATGGCAAGCGACAGTGAGTGGTAGCTATTTTTGAGCTCCTGGCATTGAGACAGACAAGATGGTATGAAGATTGCCCTAATTCGCCACCAATAGCGGCGATGCATAGCCGGCTAGCGGTGCTCAAGTGGTGGTGCGTGAGGCAGATCCAATAGCTTCGTCTCATCATTTTGGTGCGGTTTTTAACGTTAGTTTGATCGGATTTTTCGTGAGTGAATTTGAAATTCTTGAATTTCAATTATTTTGAGTTACAGTTTAATTTTAAGTTATATTTATTAAATTTAATTAGTATTTGATGATTTGATGATATTGGATTACTTATTGAATTGATTGTGGTTCGGAAGGATCCAAGAGGGTCTTTGATATTGTATTGAGTTGTGTGGGTTGTTGAGATTATCTAGAAGTGTTTGTTTTCTCTGTTGCATTTTGGTACTATCGTAGTTATAAGGGAAGCTCTGTCGAAATTTCAGCAAAGTCTTAATAGTCATTTAGGTATATCTTTCTAAGTGAGTCATTCTTGTTCTGATAACCTTGTTTATTATTTAGAGTTGATATTTTAGGCATTCTTTTAGTCGTCAGATGTCGCACACCACGTGGAAATCTAATTGGGTTTCATCAAATCTGTGAGTTAGATAGCTTAATATAATATTCCATTCTTTTATTTATTTAAAGTTATACTTGCATACATACATTGATTGTGTGTATACTATATATATTATTATGCATTATGAATAATATTTAATATCTTGGCATATGCATGTGATTGTTTGTTAATGTTGATGTTGCATATTGGTTATGGTTGAGGATGAAATTGTGATGATACAGTGCCACTTAGGAAAGTGGATCTGTATGATGATATTATGATTATTGATGAGCTATGACTGGTGTATAACAGCTCTTGGCTTGCTCATTGCCTATGCGTTGCTGCTAGTCAAGTCAGCACTGCTGGGATGGCTGCGACCCTTATAATGGATTAAGAGAACGTATTAGACTAAGAGAGCCAGGATAGGGGGATCGGCTCTCCATATTGAGGATAAGTGTAGTACTGTAGACTATATTCCATCCTTGTATGATTTCGTTATTTGTCTATCTGTTTGGCATAATGCATTAACATTATGATCGTTGAGTGGTATGTTATATTAGGATCTATATAGCTCATTAAGTTGAATACTCATTCCTGTTCAAATTATTTTTCAGGTTGTGGAATAAACTCATGAAGAAATTATAAATTGAGTTATGTTGTCTTTTACCTTTCGGTAGTATTCTGTATTTAAGTATTGAGTTGTCTAAATGATATTTGTTTATTTACATATTTGTATTATTATTGTAGAACTCCGCAATATTATTTATGATATCTATATTTTATTTGATTATTAGTTACAATATCTTCTGAGTTGAGAAATTGTTTGGTTAAGCAAAAACCAATTATATAGTATTTAATATTTTGAGATGATTTTATTAGCCCAGCGTAGCATTAATGTAATGGATGTTGATTGGTTCTGCTTAACCTATGGGGTCCATAGCCTTAGTCCTTGTTAATTTTGTCATTTTATATGATATCAGGCTTACTACGGGTACTGGTAGCTATGTGTATTACTGGTGTCCTATAACTGGTCATGTGTCCTCGAGTTCAGGTCGCGACAATAATCAATTTTTCGTTGTTAATATATATAATATGCAAAAAAAAAAAAAAACCATTGAGTTTAATTGCACATTAGCAAGTGTGAAGATTATTAATTTCTTTTTTTTTTTATCAAAAGACAGATTTTGTATTGTTTGGCCAAGCGAAAGAATAAAATTTTGTTTATTATTAATATTATTTTTGTTCTCTTGGATTTTTTCATTAAAAATATAAAAATAATAATTTCATTTAAAGATAAACATTCAAAATTGTTTACTAATTTTTCATTTCCTTATGTATGAAAAAATATATTGCTAATTAATATAGTATTATAAATATGCTTCCAATAGATTATTGATTCTAACCATATAAATTAATAGAGACATTATTTTATTCTATTGGACAACTTATATTGTTTTGCAATTTTGATACTAAATATCAAAATATAAAAAAATATGATGTAATATATTATTATAAAATAATAAATTAACTATTATTTTTAGAAATAAAAATTGTATCCAAACAAGTAAACTGGTTTACCATTATTATTAATAAAAGAACCAAATAATTTTTTCTATAGAACAATCATGCTATAATTATAAATTTCTAATTTTTCAATCTTGATTTTTTCCTTAGTAGTGGGGCTTCTTCATCTTCTTATTTCTCTTTAAAATTTATTACTTCTGCTTTTGTTGTTGATATATTTTGAATCTTTTCTGTAATGAAAACTTTAAATTTATCTTTTAGTTTATCTTTTTAGTTAATCTCACAAAAAAAAATATTTTTTTCTTCTCATGCTAATCAATTTCTTATCAAATTTACTATGGTCTCTTTCCCTTCTTGAGAAATTCTTAGATAGACTGAGTTTACAGCATCATTCATAGACAAAACTAATAAAAATATGACATATCAATTAATGATGCCAAATCATCCATAAACTAGTCCAATGGAAATAAATCACATTTTAATCATGCTATAATTTATGGGTGATTTGGTATCATTAATTGACGTGTCATGTTTTTATTAGTTCAGTTTATGAATGACATGGTAGATTTAGTCTACCTAAGAATTTATTTTCTTTCTTTTTACAATAAATAAAAAATAAGATATAATAAAATTTTGAAATAAAAAGTAATATAATAAATATATGATTAACTAGATTTTATATTAATATAATGTATCATGTTACGAAATCATACGTTTATAAATTTTTTATATTCATCAACTGCAGATTTAATCAATTTGCAAATATTTTCATATAAAGTTATATGAATATTTATATTTCTATCAAACACTCAAAATTTTAATATTTATATACTTATGACATAAAAGAACAACAAATAATGATCAATATTTAAGTATATATGTAAGATATCATTATTTAATTAATGTGAAAGGCTGTATTATATTATTATATGATTAATGTGAAAAGTAAATACTTGTTAACATATTTACCATCATTATTATTACATTTACCATATCTCTGTTTCTCTTCCAATCAGATAAGATAAATTTTACTTGTGCATTTTATGCCATATTTGAATTTAAAAAATATATTACTATATAAATATAACAAATTCAAATATTTATCTCTATATCATTTAGTTATTTACTTGAAATACTTTTCTTGTTGTTTTTTAGAGGCACTATTGGTATTTATCTAAATCTTTTTGTATTTGATTACTAACACTTTGTATTATCCTTTAACATTATGTCATTATAAGTGATAATTTCATAAATTACAATCACATTAGTATTTTTATAAATAAATAATGGGTTTCCAAAATTATTAAAAATAAAATTTAGAAATAATATACTCACAAATTTTATAGCTCATAAACTTCTGATATATTAGATTAATTTGAATAACATTAATTTTCAATATTAATAGTTAAAGTTCAACTATAGTATAAAGAATAAAAATAAATAAATATTGTATTTAAGTATTTTAATGTTGATAGTTAGATCTCGGCTATAATATAAAAAATTTTAAAAAAATGGTAAATTGTTGTGCTTATAGAATCACAAATATTGTTTTTTTTTAGAGAAAAATATACCATTATAAATACAAAGTTTGACATTTGAACTCTCAATTACTACATCTTTTTTTTTTATTATTGCATCTTCTAATAGAGCCAAAAATAATTTTTCTAATTTACAACAGAGTTTTTCAAAGTCAAATTCGAATTTTTCTAACTTGTTAATATTCAAATAATCAAAATTAAATTAAAATTTTTCTAATTTCTTAATATTCCATGTAACATAAAAAATAAATTATTCTAATTGAATTCATTTATATAAACTAGTATGTTTTTTAGAATATACAAATTATTATTGATGGTTAAAACAATTGATTTTAAAATATATAATTTATACAATGAAAGTCAAATTAGAATTTATCTAATTTGTAAATATTTGACCAGTCAAAGTCAAATTAGAATTTTTCTAAGTTTATAATATTTGAAAAAATAAAAAATATTAATTATTCTAATTGAATTATTTTTTATTTAAATTAAATATAATTAATTATATATTAAATAATAGTTATTTTATTTTTTATTCTAATTAAATTTATCTTTCTTTATTTAAATTTATATATATAATTATATAATTATTTTATTCTTTTCTTATTATTATATTATTTAATTAATAAATGACTACATTACCATTTATAAATGCAATATTAGAAAAATTTAGTGAAAGATACTAATATAAATTTGCTTATCCTCTCTTACACACACATATAAACAAATTTTTTTAATTTATAATTATTTTTATGTGATATTTTGTATGTGTATATATGAAAAAATATAATACTAAAAAATTTTTGAATAAAAAATAAATATAGACAAGTATATCCTATTTGACTTACTCTTATCTAAAACAAAATGAGTAATATAGTGGATATTTTATTTTATTTTTTAAATAGATAGAATTAAAATTTTATAAAAGAGGAAATTACACTCTCTATCTAATTTTTTGAAATATTAACATTTACATGCTCCTTTTAAAATTTTTAGTTTTTTGCTAATTGCTTTTTAATTTTTACACTTTTCAATCTATTCCAATTATTTTTTTTAACATTATTTTTCTTTCTCTTATTTTCTTCACAGTTCTGGTCTCCGTCTTTTTTATGGTGGCTTACGGTTTGAGATTTCCTTTTTCTTCATAATTTGCCTATTGTTGAATTGAAAGTCGTTGCTTGAGTTGAAGAAGTCTTTCCACTTTTGTTAAGCTTTAAGGTGAAGGAAATTTAATTTTGGAAAGTAAGTATGAAATAATTGTATTAAAAATTTGCTTTGGTTTTGGTTTCTTTCTCATTAGCTTTGTTGATTGGTAAAATTGCTTTGTGGAAATTAAAATTATACATAATTCTTATGTAGCCAAATAAACTAAGTGCCTATAATGTGTTTGATGAATTGGTACAATTGCTTTTTACTTATATTAGAAATGGAAAATAAAATTGAACATAATTCTTATATAACCAAATAAGCTAAGAGCATATAATGTGTTCAACGAAATTCTCCAAAGAAACACAATATAGAGAGAGGCAAAAAAAAAGATGAAATTTTTTATGCTGTGCAAAAGGACATTGATTTTTATGCTGGAGCTTATGTAAATAATAGTCTAACTGATCTATTTCATGTTGAAATTGTTGGTGATATGTTGCAACAAGTTTAATAAGTAATTTTCTATTTTTGTTTGTTTTTATATTATATGTTATTAATTTTTTCTATTTTTATTTTATTTTGTTTTTATGTTTCATAACGATTGTGATATTTTTGTATATTCCTATAATGAGTATTTTATTTACAGAAACAAAATACCAGTTTATGATTTTAGCTCTGAGAAACATTGAAGGAGGTTTGCGATTGTATTATTCTATTATACGAAGTCCAGGGAAGATGAAGATTTTGATAGTGATACTAAATCATGTAGTAGACTTAAGGAGGTGGATAGGATAGAGAAAAATTGATGTGATTATTATGTAGTTTATTTCTTGATATATTGTTAATGATGGACAAATAGTATTATAATTTTATGCTAAGTAGGTTTCATTTTCCCGTAGATATATTCTAAATTTTAAATTTTCTTTGTTTGAAATTTTTGGGATGATTTGTATATATGCAAAAAGTCAGTTGTTTTAGTCTAAATGTGTAAGTTTTAGACTTTTTGTTTATCAAAAGCATGTTTAAATATAAGTATGATTCAATATCAGTTTAATATACTCAGTATATACTAAGAGGATACCCTTTGTACACTCGCCATAAACTTAGAATAAACTGTTTCCTATTACTTCTGCTTATGTACTTCTTTTATGTATTTAATGTTGCAGTTTTATATACTGTTTAGGGCATACATGAGTTGCATTTATGTCATAAAAAATTATTTTAATAATATAACAATTTGATTATTACATTTAATTATATTAGATAAATAGTGATAGCTTTTTTTTTTATCTCTAATTTTAGTTTTGATTTTATACTTTAGTTTCTTGAATTCATATTTGTATAACTAAAGAATTTTTATAATTAGTTAATGGCTATTATGAGTAGCCAAAACATTCATTAGATTCTTTAGTCCGGTGCAACAAATTTATAGCATTTCAAAACTGCAGAAATAGAGGCAGATATGCTTTATATATTCATAATATATTTTGAATATACTATATACTGTTAATTTTACTTAAAAATATATTAAATTATAACATAGAAAAATTTCACAAATTGAAAATATTGTATTAATAATTATATTTAATGCAATATTTTTTACAAATTTTGAAATAATATATCAAATATTGGGTTATTTTTGTAACTGGTTATTTTTTCATATCTTTCTATTGTACCCTAGTTGTCTACATCTCCCACATTGATTTGATTTTTATTCTTCCATGTTGCCTTCAATCTTCTTTTCTTAGGTCTTCATTATTTGACTTTATCTTTTAGTGGAAGCATTTTTATCTCTTTGACCTCATTTGATATATTCCATGTACTCTCATCCCAATTGGGTATACAATTGAGTAATGTATAGCAATCATCATCTCTTTGATGCAGTATTATGAACACTATCTCATAAGGATTTTGATTCATCTTCTTCATTATTATCATTATATGTGGATATAATAATTCATCTATTAGAAACCTGTTGCATGTGTATGTTTTCTTTTTTATGTTTACCACATTTGATTTTTCACTTTTAAATACTTGAAACACTTATTCATTTGTTGGTTTGACTTGAAAAATAGAATTCAAAATAGGCTCATGCACAGTACTAAATTTTGGAAATAATAAACATATACTACAATATACTTAAAATATATACAAATTATACTCATTATATATTTTAGATATATTGTTTATCGTGAATCCTGAAAATATTTGTTATTTTTTAGAATATAATATTTTCTATCTAATATATACTTGATGCACTATTGTTATATACTTATATTTTTCTAATATTTAATATCCAAAAATTTTCGCAGAATATATATCAAATAAATACAATATAAACACAAGTTAATCAAATTTAGTAAAATGTATCCCTATGATATACCTATATATACTCTAAATATATCGTTTCCTAGTTTTAATGAAAAATATTTTTGTTTCATTAGTTTCTGCAAGTTTCAGATCTGAAATTTAATTTTCATCTTTTAAAACTTTCAAGTTCGTAAAAAATATATATATATAATCTCATCAATGTGAAGATTTTTAATAAAATAATAGTTAAAAGATTACAAAATTTTACTAAAACATATCTACGAAAATTAAATTCTCTCAAATAATTGAAAAATTAGGTTTTTTGTTGATTGAGCTAATTGAATTTTCAAAGATTTGCAGATATTTCTATTTTATTTTTTTTTTGTTTCAATTTACTGTCCAAAATTTTGACCAAAATTTTTTCAATTCAAATCTTCAAAAGCACCATATATATATATATATATTTTTTTTATGAGATTTGATATATAGAGTTTTTTGTTTCTTTATAAAGAAGGAGAGCGTGGAGAACATAAAAGTAAGAAAAAGAGTGGAGCATATAAAAATAATAATTTTATAGTGAGCATATTTTTGTAAATTTACTTTTTTTAAGATATTTCTCTAGATTTTCTTTTATAAAACTCGCCATAAACTTGGCTCATTGTCATTCTTAGATATGACCCATAGTTAGGCCTTGCATATGTTGGTTCAATTCTATTTAAAAATCAAAAAACCAAATTTCTTAAAAGTTGCAAATCGAACCGAATTTAATAAGCTCTATAATCTAAATTTTAAATTTTAGTTTGGTTCAATTCTATCAAAAATCAGTTTATAAATTTGATTTTAATTTTTTATATATAAAATAATATATAAATATATAAACAATGTATAAAATATATAAAATATAAAATAATTATTCATAAAATAATATATAAATATACAAATATGTAAAATAATTATTTATAAAATAATATATAAATATATAAATATATAAAATAAAAAATATTAAAAATATATTAAATATATAATTTCAGTTTTTTTGCCCGTTCAGTTTCCAAACGTATAAAACTAAACCGATAATTGAAAAATGAAATTCTTTAAAATTTCAAACCAAACCACTAATTAATTACTTAATAATCAAACTAAATATATAATTTCAGTTCAAATATTCGGTTCGGTTTTTGCACACTCCACCCATAGCCGCCTAATAATAATCCTCTCTAATTCAGCTTAGCTAACGAGTGAAGGACTCAGAGACATATTGTTGTGATAAATGCGTGGATGATAAAAAAAAATAATAATAATAATTAAATTAAATTAAATTAAATTAAAAGCCCTCTAAATTGACTTTATGATGTTGACAAAAAAAAAAAAAACGAAAATAAATAGCTTCTAATTTGAATATGAAAATACATTTGGCAAAAGAAAAAAATGAAAATACGGAAACCTAATTAATGTGATAAAAAATTATTGTTGATATTGTTTTTGGGTTAACCAATGAAGTCTTAATTTAGAAACAAGATTAAATTGATATTTTTTTTTTATTTCATAATAATAATTATTTTAAAAAAAATTATTTTAAATTTATATTTATTTTAAAAATTCTATAAAATATTTATTATCTTTTTTTTTAATTTTATTCTCATTTTTAAGTTTATTTTCTCTTTAATTTTTTCTATAATATTTATGATCTTTAATAATAAAATAAAAATATATTTATTTATTTTAATAAAAATAAAAATTATTTAATAATATTTTAATATGTACGCAATATTTTAAAAAGAAAAACCTTGCGCGAAAGAAAACAATAAATATGTCTTTGGCCTGATCACATCACGCTAATGCAAATGAGTTTTGGACAAGATTTGCCAATTACGTGTTCAACTCAAAATCATTGGTAAAATAGTACTTTATTTTAGTAGTTAGGTTCAACTCTTGCCACCTAATAATCAAATAATTGCGATGGCCTCATATTTTCTAATTGACGCGTGTACCTCACTGTACACGCAATCATTTTTGACTTAAGATTGACCAAATTCAGCCTCTTATTTTATTAGAGTTGAGAGATGCACTATTTTTAAAAATTTTAGAAGATAAAAAGCTATTTTTCAAAAAATTTGAATCATTTTTAATACATATCAAGAATTTAAATAAAAAAATTATATAATATATTCCATCAAATAATATATCAATTCCCCTTTTAATAATAAGCGAATAAAGTAAATAAATCAAATTCAATATAAATAATATAAGTGTATAAATTTTTTTTTATAAAAATTCAATAACTAAAATTACATATTTATATTAACTTTTAGCAATCATTTTTATATTTATATGATCATCTATAATTAATTATATTGCTTAAAAAATTACTTGAAATTTTTTTTATAAAGCCTTAAAATCATCTATAATTGTAAAATTTGACTTCTTTAAATTAGTAGAGATTATAATAATAAAATTTAGTACGAAATTAATAATAAATTATAAGAATAAATTATAATTGTTTTTGTATAATTTAGTATTTTTACTTGTAATTTAATATAAAGGTGATTATTCAGTATAAGCATTTATACTAAATGATTATAGCAACTTAGTATAAAAATGATGATTAAATTACAATTTTATATTTCTTATATTTTATCAAATAATTTTTATAGGCTGATTAAAAATTATTAAATAGATTAAATATTATATTGAAGTCAGTTCTATTAGCAATTTCTTTTTGTTTTAACTGAATTTCAAAAATGTTCTTTTCATTTTTTGATTTAGTATAGATTTAATGCAAATTTATTTATAAAATTTTTGTGGATAAAAAAAATTGGAGGGCTAAATATAAATTAGAGTTGGTTTCTAGAGAAGTCTAGGATCTCAAAATTAATAAAACAATTCCTCAAAAATAATAATAACAAAACAAGTGTTTGTTTGCTGATGAATTCCTTATACCAAAAGACAAGATTATCCACTACACACAGAACAAATAAATAAATTGAAATTAAATATTTATTTATATAAAAAGACAAAATCGAAATTGAAAGAAATTGAATGATCACCTCAAAATAATTTGTCTAAAAGCGATCCGCACGTATGTAGGGTAATTGTAGTATATCAGAAGCACTTAACGTCGTATCTTTCAAAGAATTGCAAATAAAAATATTTATCTCAATTTAAAGCAAATTAAATTGAAAGAATTTGAATGATTTGATTTTAAAAAGAAATAATTGCAAAACAAGAAATTAAAATAAAATATAAATTAAAATGCAATAGGTTTAAAAACAATGAATGAATGATGCCTAGGATTTGTATTCAGTTTATCAATCATATATGTTCATGAATATACCTAATTGATTATGCTTAAAACCTTAGTTTCTAACAACTCAGAGAATAAAAATCAATCTATTAACAATCGTATTTATATAAATCATTCTATTAAATCATATATTAAAAACTAAAGCATAATTTCAAAACTTATATTTCTAATTCGTTTTAAGACCCTGAAGGAATGAATTCTAAAATTGAACTTCAACTTTCGTTCTTTTGTTCAAAACTTAAGTCAAACAATTGGTAGCTAAGCAATTGTTCAAAAATAATCAATCAATTCAATTAGGAATAATAAAAATAATTAAAAGGGATTATATTTAATTTCATATCAAGACTGAAATTAGTTCATGGGAAACACAATGATAATCTCCAAGTTATCAAAATCTAAAGAATTCATTGAATTAAAATTTTTAATTCAATAATCAAAAGATGAAAATAACCAATAAATTAATCTTATAAATCAATTCGATATTCTAACTCAATCTCATGGCGTCTTCACAAAGAATTCCCAAAATCACTAAAACAATCTTTTCTAAGTATTGAAATCTCAAAACTAAAATAAAATTCAGAGAATAGAAAATTAGAAGAAAAGATATTCTACCCCAAAATTCCCCAAAATCCAAATAATTCTCTTCCTCCAGACATCCCTATTTAAAACAACCAAATTTCTTCTTTTGTTTCTACTTTCCTAAAATAATTTAGGGTTGAAAATCTTACAAAATCTCGGATAATCTTCCAAATATGCTAAGAGGTGATGCTACGAGGCGCTGGGGAAGGCAGCTAGGTGCTAGGCACTGGTGGGCCGCAGGAAGCAAGCTGTTGCGGGGCGCTTAGGAGTTACTGTGGACGTTGGGGAGCTTCTGGGTTGCAGGAGGCAAGGTGCTGCGTGGCGCTAGGACTGCATTGGCTGTAGACAACAAGCTGCTATATGGCACTAGGCTTTGCTGCAGTGTGATGGCGTTCCTCTTGCCGTGCTGTGCAACGTTTCGTCGAATTTTTCATTTTCTCTCTAAATTTCTGTTTCTTTAATTATTTAATACAACTAAAAACAACTTAACAAACATATCAAAAACATCATAATCATAGAAATAAATTATAAGTTAACAATTAAAGGAAATAAAAATAAGATAAAACTATGACAAAACATTGAACAAGAAAATAACTGTCTATTATACAAAAAGAAATTGAAAATAATTACCAATACATGAAAGAGAAAATATTTACTTATATTAAGGCCAGGGTAAAATTAAAAAAAAAAATATTTAGGAGGTCAAAATTATTAGGAAAATAAAAAAATGAGATTAATTAATAAAAATTTAATTTGCAAAAAAATTAAATATTAATATTTATTTATACTACAGAATTAAACATCTCACTAGAAAAATAATAAAAGATATCAAAATTTAATATAATATTTAAATCTTACCACCTAATAATTTAAATTTTTAAATTGAATTTAAAATTTCTCATGTGGTATCAAAGCCGACTCTATATCTCAATTTGTACTCTTTCATCACATCTGCAGTTGTGTATTGGTATTGCTTGACATATGTACAATATAATATTTAGACCTTATCACTTAAGAATTAATATAATATTTAAATTTCACCATCTAATAACTTAAATTTTTAAATAGGATTTAAGGGTAGAAATAAAAATTTTTATTTAGGAAGCCAAAATTAATAAGAAAATGTACAAAAATTTGAAAGGTAAAAACTTAATTTTGGAGATCAATTAAAAATTCGGAGCAACTAATAAAAATTAAAAATAATTCTATTGGAATAATATATTAAATTTTAAATGATTTGAGGCCAAGATTCTTGGTTGTCATTCTAGTTTCGGCGGTACGTACTAGGCATATAATCATCTTGTATACATAAAACCTAATCAATAAGTGAACATAATTTTTTAAAAGAGTATCCAATTAAAATTAATATTTCTACGTTTTTCTTTAGTGAAAAATAAATATACTTAAAATTTTCTTACAAACGTTATTATTATATTGACTTAAAATATTTGATAACGCTATTTAATATTTAATATTTAATTATTTTAAATTATTAGATAATATTTATTTTAAAAATTTTAATTAAATTAAAAATTATTTAAAATGGTAATTTAAAATTTACACTAAATATAATAAGTAATTAGATTTTATAAATATTTTTATAATTTAAAAATTATATCACTTATTTTATTAAATATTTAATATTTAATTTTTACTTTTATTATGGATGGCCAAAGTGTACATATTTAATATAGATAAATGTGAAAAATTGGGAAATAAAATAACAGAAATTATTGGTCATCATTGTTGAAATTTTAAATGCAGCATAGAATTAAGAGGAGAGCTTGCAATTGGACCTTGAAGCTAAAAGTCAATTGATGGCAACTAGTAGGGCTGCAATTCTAAAAGATAATATCAGTCTGCTCGGATTGAAGGCAAGCAAGTGGAATGGAGAGTAAGAGATGAGAGGGTAATTTTCTATCATTATTTGAGAAGAGGCAGACAATTTTAAATTAGAAAAAAATGAATGGTAAGACTTACCTTTCTCTTCTCTTAAAATCTTAATTTTTCTTACACACAAAAGAAAACGGCAAAGGTAGTAGATTTTAAAATATTTATTTTTTATTATATTATTGCTTAAAATAGGAAAACTCAAAACTACCATTATTAACAAAAAGACAGCATTCAAGCATAATTCTACGATTTGATTTTAAGGTTATTTTTGTACTTTTAATACTTAACTTTCATTTGCTTATCATTTTTAATTAAAAGGGCATATATTACTTTTTCTTCCTCTCTCTCTCCTATCCCAAACAATGATATAATTATTATGTATATTTCTGCATCATTCTTTTCTCTTTCCTGCTCTTATTCTATTCTACCTGTTCTTGAATTATCCTTCACCTCACCCATCCAAACAAACTGTAAGGGATGGACACAACCATAAACTCATTTCAAAGAGCCTTTAAGCCTTATACTTTTGATTTAGGTGAACAGTGAGAGAATTTGATTTTGGTGCATTTGAATTTATAGTTTTGCCCTCAAATATATTTCACTAGTAGTTTTTCATGCGTTGTGCAGTCATAAAATTATATTAGATTATTATTTAATTTTTAAATTTTATTTATTCACTTATTATATTAAATATAAATACAGTAGTAGAATTTTGTGTTATAATATAATATATTTGCTAATATTACATAAGGAGGAAAATAATTTAATATACTCTTAAGCTATAAAATAATTTATAAATTAATTAATAATAAAATCAATCAATCAATTAATGTTTATTAAATGTAATAATAAAATATTAATTAATAGATGAACTTTATAATTATTTGATATATTTTGATGATTATAGATGATGAATTATTTGAAGTTATAGTGTAAATTGACAAATAAAAAATCCTAATAATCGATTTTGGAATATACATACCACTCATCTATATATGATGCACATAATAAAAAAAAATAAAACAATATACTTTTAATAATAATATTGTAACAAATATTTTTTATAATATTAAATGATAATATTTTTTTTTTAGATTTTACAAACAAAAGAGAGGAAATATATAGACCAAGATATAACCTAATAATAAGAGTATGTACAGCTTTAATAGTAGATCATGTTCGATTTCCTCTCCTTTACTCAAAAAAAAAAAAAAAAAATAGAGAGAGAGAGGAAACATGATTTCCTTCTCTATTTTAACTCCCCTCAATCTCTCCCCTCCTTTTTTTCTCCGCTTTTACTTTTTTCCAAATGAAGCGTTGGTGATAAATGTTAATTAGGGGTTGTTAGTATACATTGAAATCAAAATCCAAATAGAATAGAATTCCAAAACTTTAGATATGTATTTTAATTTTTTCTAAATAATTAAATAGAATTTATTATTAAATTAATAATTATACTTAAAAATATATATCATATTAATAAAAATTGGAGCGTTGGAATTATTGACATGCAAAAAAATAGAAAAAACTTCAAATTATTTGAATACTAAAATAAAAAACGAAATTGTATTATTAAAATAGAATTATATTCCCGATCTTAAAAGCGTACCAAACATATTCTTATTATTATAGCATTCACAATCTAATATATCAATTATCAAATCATTCATTTATTAAATATATTAAATGTATATTAAAATAATATATATTTCATATTAAAATTTAGCTGAAATTATAAAAGGTGGGTATACATACATTAAATACTCTTAATAATTTCTTTTCAAACTATATTAGAATATCATTAATACCTTGCTATTTACACACGCAAGTCAATACAAATAGAAAAAAATTGGCCTTTATAAATTTTAATTACAAATTGCATAAGACATAACTTGAATTTTTGTAATACCCAAGGTTTCTTTAGCCAACTATAAACAGTAAAGATGACATAGTAACATCCATATATCATATCATTTAAGGTCCCCTTAGTATACTAAGAATGTTAAGAACATCACAAGAAGTGAATTTAATGAATAATGTGACAATGAGTAAGGAAGAAAGTCAACATTAATATGTGCTTTCATTATAAAATGAAAGTCAAACTGAGTTTAACTTAACGTGAGTATGTTAAAATTTTATTTTTAATATAAATCTAAAGTGCTAGTAAATGGGTGTTCACATCTCCTAAGACATTAGGAGGTGATGATAGTGATATATGAAACTGCATTCAATCAAATTCCAATAGTATAATGGAGGTCAAACCTAGTTTGACCCAATAAGCTTATGTGATACACATACTTGATCAATGCTAGTAAAGAGTTAGTAAATGGGCATTATGATACGTATAGAATTTATCTAATAATGTCTAGAGTGTGCAATGATATTAGAAGGTAGAAATATATGTATTAGAGTGAAAGAAATGAAATGAAAAATATATTAAGTACCGAGCTTGAAACGTGCATTTAAGGATATGCTAACGGGCTTTTGGGCTCAAAGGCCCAAACCCATTGGATGGCCAGCCCATTGGGCCTAAGGAGGATGCAACATCCAAATGGTGAGTGTATAGTGAGCCTAAGATAGAAGACAAAGCAAGTGTAGAGATCAAATCTTAGTGGAGTAGCTTTTAGTCACCAAAGTTAACTAAGTCAAATACTTAACCAAGTGAAATTCTTGTTCTCTCGTACACATGAGTCAAGCTTCCATTGGAACATCTAGCACCTTGTGATAACTCTTTCATTGTAGAGAGAATCCTAGCTCTCCACCTTGATCAAATCATAGTCATCCATCAAGGTTAAATCTTAATCATTGGATTCAACTTGATCAAATCTCCACCATCCAACTTATTATTATATATATGAAAATTTATGTTACAACCTTCATTTTTCTATCTCTACACCAAAAATTCTACCATGGCAAAAAGAAGTTCTCTCTCTCTACACCAAGAACCTTAGCAAATTAAAGCTAATCAAGGTGAGGAATCTTGATCATCTCCTTTTTTCTATGTTTTAAAGTTGATTTTGGTAACTAGATTGCTTGAGAAATCCTTTGTGAATTCGGCCATGTTGGTGTATGACTATAGAATTGTTTTAAATTATGATTGATTACATCTATGGGTGCTTTAGATGAGGAATAATGAATTAGGAGTGTTAAAGTGCACTTTAGAAGCTTGGGTAAGATTTGAACATCTTAAGGCAACTTGAACTTTTGTGATAGATATTGACAATTGAATGATTATATAAGTTTTATGTTATACTAATTACATAGTTTTATGATGAATTTGAAGATGTGATGATTTGGTGGGGAATTAATAGTTTTCCCCAAATTCTAGGATTTATGGGAAAATTGGGAATTTAAGTATTGAATTTGAATTCATAAAAGTGAAGGGGAAAATCAAGCTTAAGAATGGAATCACATGAGTTGTATAATGTAAATTTTGAAATTTAATTGATAAAAGTGATTTTCCCCAAATTAATGAGTTAGGTTTATTTATGGGAATTAATGATAGAAGTAGAATGGATTCTATTGAACATTAGAATTTGTTTATATTGTTTGTACTCAAAGTTTAAATGTGAAATTGGGAAGAAAGGAATTATCTTTCCTACAATGTATAGCCTTGGCCATTTAAAGAATGACTAAGAAAAATAATAAGATTAGTAATGGGTATATGTGTAGTATATCTTGGCTTTAATAGTGATTGATATGCAATTGAATTGCAAATTTGTAGAGTCTAAAGGCAAGGGTAAGGATGTTGTCATAAGAGCGGAGAGTACAACTAGCCTCAAGAGTCAAGTGTAATAGGAGCAAAGGAGTTCAAGGTGAGTACTTAATAATATAGTATGCTTGTGTTACCTGCTTAACCCTTATAGTTCAAACCGTGATTGCTAAAAGCATTCCAAATTCTTGATAATTTGAATTGCTCATTAATATTGAATATTCTTGATTCATTGATACCTTGAGTCGCTTATTAAATGTTGAACCATTGACATGATGATTCTTGATAATCATTGGATACCGAAATCGTACTATGATAATTGAACTCCTTGGCATGAGCCTTACATGAACTATCCTATTAAATGCCTATTGATAAGCAGAAATCCCCTTTTTGGTGTGGGGAAAGACACCAAATCCTATGCACTTGGTAAAGCCTGCGGGTTGGGCGAGAGTACCCAACCTTTGTTAGGAGAGAACGCCTAAATGTAAGACCTGATCAGTCTTACGTAATGTGATACTTGTGAGTGAGCAACGCTCAGGCCGCCACTCTTTAATTAATATATGTGGGAAGCATCTTGCTTCTAAGAAAGTGATATTTCTGCTAAAGACACTATTTCCATTTGAAATGAGCCATTGAACTAAATTGACAACACTGATTGAAATAGGATGAATGGTGTTGCTGAGAGACGAAATAGGATGCTTAAGGATATAGTAAGAAGTATGATTAGTCATTTTTCATTACCTAAATCGCTTTGGGGAGAAGCATTAAAGACTGCAGTATATATCCTTAACAAAGTACCTAGCAAAGCAGTAGCTAAAAGCCTATATGAAATGTAGACTGGAAAAAAGCCTAGTATAAAACACTTACACATTTGGGGATGTCCAGTTGAGGTAAGGCCTTATAGGGCTAATGAAAGGAAATTAGACTCTAAGACTGCTAGCTGCTACTTTGTTGGATATAGAGAATGCTCTTAAGGATTTAAATTTTATGATCCCACTACTCGGTCCTTTTTTAAGATAAGAAATGAAAGATCTCTTGAGGATGTAGAGTTTGGAGGAGAAGAATTAAGGAACGTCATTTTTGATGAAAAAGTTGTCTTTGAAAAAGAGAAATTTATTTCTCTTCCTAATATTTCTATTGACAATGATCAGGCAATAATTCTTGACATTGTTCAAGATGCAACTCTAGTTCAAGACAACAATGAAGTTCTTCATATAGAGCAAACTCAACAGCCTTAAGAAGTGCCATTAAGAAGATCCAATAAAGAATGGAGAAGTGTAATTCCAGATGATTATATCGTCTTTCTCCTAGAATAAGAAGATTCTATAGGCTTAGCAGAAGATGATCCAATCAACCTTCATGAAGCTCTTTAAAGTTCCAATTCTGAATGATGGATCAATGCCATACAAGATGAGACGAAATCCATAAAAGATAATGACATCTGGGATCTTATTGAATTGCCTAAAGGTGCGAAGCCCATTGTTTACAAATGGATATTTAAAACCAAAAGGGATTCAAAAGGCAATATCGAAAGATATAAGGCTTGTCTAGTCGCTAAAGGATTTACTCAAAAGGAAGGCATTGACTATAAAGAGACCTTTTCTCCGATTTCATCAAAGGATTCTATTAGGATAATAATGGCACTTGTAGCTCATTTTGATTTAGAGCTACATCAAATGGATGTAAAGACAACATTTCCCAATGGAGACATTGATGAAACAATTTATATGGTTCAGCCAGAAAATTTTGAGTCCAAAGATTCAAAGTCTATGGTTTGTAAATTAAAGAAATTCATCTATGGTCTCAAACAGGCTTCTCATTAATGGTATCACAAATTTCATCAAGTTATTACCTCATATGGTTTTGAGGTAAATGTGGTTGATGATTGTGCATATCACAAGTTCAGTGGCAGTAAGTTTATCTTTCTAGTGTTATATATTGATGATATACTGCTGGCAAGTGGCGATATAGGCTTATTGCACGAAACTAAGAAATTTCTCACTAAGAATTTTGAGATGAATGATCTTGAGGATGCCACTTTTTTATTAGGCCTACAGATACCGCAAGATCGCTCTCAAGATATCCTTAGGTTGTCACAAAAGAGTTATATCAAAAGGGTATTAAGTAGATTCGGCATAAAAGGATGTTCACTGAGAGATACACTTGTAGCTAAAGGAGACAAGTTCAGTCTCAATCAGTGTCCCAAAAGTGACCTTAAAATAAAGGAGATGCAAAAGATTTCTTATACCTCGGCAATAGGAAGTCTGATGTATACTCAAGTGTGTACTCGTCCTGATATAGCATTTATAGTGGGGCTATTAGGTAGATATTTAAGTAACCCGAGACTAGATCATTGGAAGCGGCCAAACGGGTTATGCAGTAGTTGCAAAGAACAAAGGATTTCATGCTAACCTATAGGAAATTGGACAGTTTGGAGATCATTAGGTATTTTGATTCTGATTTTGCGGGATGCGAAGACAGTAAATGATCCACTTTGGGCTATGTTTTTATGCTAGCTGAAGGAGTTATATCCTTGAAGAGTGTCAAACAGACACTTATAACTTCTTTAACCATAGTTGTAGAATTTATAGCTTATTTTAAGGCATCTAATAATGGGATATAACTGTATAATTTTGTCACTGGACTGCGTGCAGTTAATGATATTGAAAGGCCATTAAAATTATTTTTTAACAATAAATCTGCAGTTTTATATTCTAATAACAATAGAAGCTCTGTGAAGTCAAAATATATTGACATCAAGTTTCTGTCTATTAAGGAAAGAGTTTAGAGTGATCAGATTTCTATAGAATATATAAGGACAAACTCCATGATAGTGGATCAGTTAACAAAGGGTTTGCCACCTAAGGTTTTTCATGAGCACACTACTCATATGGGTGTAGGCATATTTTGTAATATATTAGTTTAGTGGGAGTTTTACTTTATGTATTGAGACATGTTTCACATGTTTATTTTATGCATAATAAAGTTTTATGATTCATTTCATTATCTATATCTCTGAACTTATTTGTGAATTGAGGATTGATCTCCCTAAAGAATAAAGTAGGACCAATTGGAAATGGGCATGCTTGAGATCACATTCCATGTAATTCCCATGCCACTCATCCATACTAGATCTATGTCATTAAATATATTAGTATGGTGAGCATGGAAGGTTTAGTTACACTTACATGTAACAAAAGCCGCCATGATCTCACATTAATGTAGAAAATGGACCAGATTGAAACTAAAGTGAAGTCTAAAGAAAATAGCACAAACGTGTACACATAAAGAATTTGTTTGATATAATTATTTTAGGTTCAATATATAGCCCAAGTGGGAGATTGTTAGATTTTTAATGTCTATTGTGTGGGCTTACATATTTAATAGAACAATTATATTGATGGGCTATTTAATAAATGGGCTTAGTTCAAATGATTCATTTATGTGAAGTCCATAGGCTTCAAGAATTAGTATGGGTTAATGGGTGGATACCTATTCTTGACCCATATAGGAATAATGGAATCCTAATGAGTTAGTAGATAAAGACTCTAGGGTTATTGTCCCCAACATGTCAAATCATTCAGCTGCTTTCTATTTTCTTCCCATCAGAGATAGAGAGTTGATTAATCTTAAGGAATTAGGGATTTGACTGAGGAAGGCCATACCTACTATTCAAGCATTCATTTATTGTTTATTCCGCAAAGGTTCGATTACTATAATGAATACAGGTATTAATTTTAATCTCCTTAATAATTCTAGCATGATGGATTTTGGGTATTAAAGCAATAAAGATTTATGTGATTCTAACATTTTAAACTTGCAAATTAAAAGGAAGTATGGGTTTTGGGTTTTGAAAGTGTGAATGCTCATTAGCTTTCACTGCTTCTCAATTTAGATTCAAATCCATTACTCCATCACTGAAAAACCCTAGATTTCACAATCACAATCATCATCATAGGGCCACCGAAGCTCCTTCATCTTCTTCATCCATCACCAATGATGACAATAGCATTCATTCTACAGTAGCAAATGACACTGCTCCTTCTCCTTCTCCTTCTCCGGCGACTTCTTCTGCTATCGACTTTCTCTATTTATGTCACAGCCTCAAGGTAATTAGAATTAAAATTTTAAAAAATTAAAAAGAAAAGTATTGTATTTTGTTTTATTTATTTTGAGAAAAATTGATTAAGTTGTGTTTGTGTGATTTTGGAAATTTTTTGAAATTGAATTAGAAAACGAACAGAGCTGGACAAGTGAATAGAGATATAAATAATACAAAAACAATAGGTGATCATATGTGTAGAATGGGATAAAAAACCTCCAATTTCAAACAATAGCCTTTGGCAAAAAAAAAAAAAAAAATCATACAATAGCCCTAATCCCCAATTTGAAAGAAGAAGAATACCTAATTGTCATTCTGTTAGAGTACGTTTGGGAGGACGTAATGACACGTAATGTAATATAATTAAATGAATTTTTAATATAAATTTATATTAGAAATTCATTTGATTACAATACATTACATCTTATTACGACTTATCAAATATACTCTTAATGTAATTAGGGAAAAAAGGGGATATATTAGTCATTTCTCCTTAAGTTAATTTACGCACATAATTTTTTTTTTCCAGCCAAAAAAATTAAAATTTTTTATTTATGTTAGCAAAAATCATCTAGTATATGGGAATAATACTCAATTTTATTTTTTGTATAAGTTTACACACTCAATTAATACTTTTAAAAATTTAGATGCTTGTGTCAAATTAAGACAATAAATTTATTACATGAAAAGCTAATAACAATTGCATAGGAAATATTTTATCAAACACCTATTATAATTAAATATTTAATTTTTTGATAGGATTTTAAAGCAATTTGTTGATAGATTTTTTGAAAATTTTTATATGAAACGTAAGTAATGTACATTACACGTAACACAATAAGTTTACCGAATTGAATTATAGTGGGAAGATACATTAAGTGAATAGTATGTTAAATAAATTGATTGAATAAAAGATATTGAAAGATGATATTAATATATGGAGTGATAAAAAGAATTATCATTAGAAGAAATAGAATTGACTTTAATTAAATGTATCAACATTCTAACAAGTTAATAAAATACTGCTCTATGATTTTTTTTGAATTAATTAATATTAACCAGTGGAAAGGAGTGTATACACATAGATAGTATAGTCTTGAAAATGAGCCGAAAATAAAAAGGAGATTTTTTTTTTTTAATTGAAGAGAGATAAAAAGAAATATTTCCTCATACAAAAAAGATAAATTTACTTTTATTTTCATCAAAAAAATTAAGAAAAGTAATAAATATAAGAGTAATGTTATTTAGATCAATTTGGTCCAAATCAAATCTATTTAATATAATCATTTAGCATGTAAAAAGATATATATGACATTTATATCTAGTCAAAGTAGACAATAAATTAGTTTTATAAAGTTTCAAACTAATATATTGAAATTTGATATGAATTAATTTAAATAATTACTTTATTATAAAATAAAAAAATCTTAAAATTAAATTAATTTTGGAACTGATCATATTTTCATATCTCGAATAAAGAGATTGAAATAGATTGAAAATAAGTAAACATTTTCGTATCTCTCTTTCTCTCTCTATATATAGACACACACATAAATACAATCGTCTTTGTATATGATAGACTATATACTATATACCCAAAAGTTATATACATCAAAAATTCATTAATGCTTTTCAATCGATTTTGAAATAAATCGATAAAATGAGATTATTTATTTGTATTAGACAGAAATAGCATTGAGGTTGAATTTTTTTTTAAAGCATCATTTAATTATTATTTAAAGAATAACTAATTTAAAAATATTATTTAATTATTTTTAGATTTTTATATTAAAATATGTGAAATTAAATTAAATTATATATTAAATAAATTTTAGTAGCCTACATGTAATGATTAAAAGTAGTTGCAAAAAAATTTTAGAGATTTGCAAAACTAGTTGTAAGAGATCTTGTAGTGCCATACAATCAAATTCACTGTTTCACTAAATTAATAACTAATTTAGTTTGATGAAAAAATAACTTAATTATCATATTATTATTATATAATGTGATAAATATAATTAAAATTTCAGTATTAATTAATTGGACTTTAATTAATCTATTACTAATAGTGTTATTATCATATAATTATTATACAATATGATAGTTATATATCTTTTTTTTTTTTTTGCCAATGAATATGATAGTTATATATCAAAATTTAAGTATTATTCCATTGAAATTTAATTAATATTCAACTATTAACAATAGTGTCATTATTATATAATTATTGTGAAAATTATACATTAAAATTTTAGTATTATTTAATTGAATTTTGATTAATATTGAACTATCATCAATAATGCCATGATGTTTTGTATTAATTAAGTCTCCATTTTTTATTAATTAGACTTTGATTCAATTAAACTAATAGTAATAGTGCTACATTATATTCTATATTAATCAAGTCAAAATTTTTTATCAATTTTTTAGTAATAGTGTGATATCATGTTAGATGTAAATCAAGTCTCAATTTTTTATTAATTATATTTTGATTCAATAAAATTAAGAGTATTCCATAATATGTTATATGTTAATTTTTCATCAATTGGACTTTGATTAATATTCCATGCTATTATCAAATCTTATAATTTTATCAATTGAACTTTGATTAAAATTAAATTTAAATCAACGGTACTATATCAGGATTATACTAATTAAGGCTAATTTTTTATTAATCAAATAAATTGTGATTAAATTAAACCTATATCGATTTTGCCATATCATGGTCCATACTAACTATGATTTAAATTTTTATTATATTTCATCAATTATACTTTGATTAAGTTGAACTAATATCAATGGTGATACTACATAGTTTTTACTAAATCATACTATTTTTCATATTTTTTAACTTTATTTACTTTGATTAAGTAAAATTTTTTGCTCTTGTTCTTTATTTCCAATAGAAATTAAATAATATAATTGTTCTTCTCTTTTTCTTGATTTTCATTTAGAGATGAAGCAGAATTTATTATCTATTATTCTTCTGTAATACCTGAATGTTCTTTAGCTTCCTAATTCTAAACGATACTAAGGGACTAGGTTTAGCATGATAAAATGATATGGGATTGTTAAGGAAATAAGTAGTAACTTTATGACATAATGAATGATGCTTGCTTAGTATATGATTTTTTTTTAATGGTTAACTATGTTCTAATAATTTAGATAGAACCCATATGATAGCTAAGAGTGTAAGTAAGAAAGGAAAGGTAAATTAGAAAGTTACAAGGAAAAGTAAGGAAAGGAATTGAAAGGAGAAACTCCCAAGCTTGCAAGTGGGCCTACGGGCTTGTTAATGAGCCTTGATGTAGTAAGGGCCCAAATATAATATAGGAAGGCTATTTCATTGGGCCTAAGAATGATACAACACCCAACTTATGTGCAAATGGTTGGCCCAAAGTAATAGATAAAAATTTGTATAGAGAATGGATCTTGATATTTAGCCCTTAGTCACTAAAATTGACTAAGTCAAATTCCAAACAAATAGAACTCTTGCATTTTTTTCACAAGAGTCAAAATTCAATTGGGACACCCCAACCCCCCTTATGATGACCCTCATTTTTGTAGAGACAATACTAGCCATCCATCTTGATGCCATCTCAACCCTTCACTCAAGTTAAATTCTAGACATTAGATGTAGCTTGATGAATCTTCATCATCCAATTCAATATATATATAAGCAAAAATTGTGTAGATAAATTTCATTTAATTTTCTCTACACCAAAATCCCACACCCAAAAGAAGAAACCCCCTCTATCCCACTCACAACAAGAATTTTAGCAAGCAAAACTAATCAAGGTGAGAAATCATGCCTATCCTTTCTTTTATGCCCTAAGGTTGTTTGTAGTAGTTAAATTAGTTAAAGAATTATTTTACATCATGCATGGGGAGTCCGGCCAACCTAAAGTATTTATACTTAGGATGTGTTTTGATTGATCTTAGATGAAGGGAATTGATTTAAAAGGGTTGAATTGAATTGTGAAAATATAATTTAAACTTGGAGAAGCTTTGAGACATAAATATGGCTGAAAGAAGGACTTGGTATTTTAACATGATACTATGCTGAGTGAGTGAATATATGTGTTATGTATTAGTTTAATTTTACATCCTTACAATTAATTTAGAGGCTTGATAAAGAATTGAGAGTTTTTTCCAAATTTGGTATAGATGGGACAAGTTAGGGTTTATAGAGCAATTGAAAGGTTTTGATACTTAGAATTGAAATCCTAAAGTTTAATGGAAAATCTAGCATAGAAGTGATTAAGAATAAGATTAAGTATGTATATGATACAATTAGAATGTTTCTATCATAAGTTAAAGCATTGAACAAACAAAAGATATAGTTAATAATATTATTAGTTACTAATTGCTACATGATTGAAATGTGATGTATAGCACCACAAGGAAGAGGTAAAGGGATTGTTCAAGTTTGAGAGGGACCTTGAACTAGCCAGGAACGAATGACCATTAGGAGCATAGACGTTAAGGTGAGTACTTAATAATGTAATGTAATGTCATCATACTTTTGCAACTATTGATTGAAATGCCATTATTAATGCATGCCCAAAAAGGGACCTTGAAAATGTGGTGCCATAGAATATGAATCTTTGAATGTCACACCCTTTTTATACGATAAGGTAAACATAACTAGTCTTTTCATGGATATTACTTTGTGCCCAATGATTGACAATCTCATTTCTTGCTATTGAATACTCGGTATTAACTTTTAATATGCCTTCATGAATATCATGAAAAGCAGAAACCCCTTTTGGTGTGGGGAAAGACACCAAACCATGTGCACTTAGTATAGGCCTGCGGGTAGGGCGAGAGCATCCAACCTCTGTTAGGGGGAACGCTTAACCGTGAGACTTGATCAATCTTGCGTAATGTGTTATATATGAGTGAGCAAGACTTAGACCACCACTCTTCAACTTTTATGTATGGGAAGCTTTCCACTTTCAAGACATTCTTGTTGCTGCTAAAATACCTCTTAAAGTTCCACATGACCAACTTTGAATTTATATCAATCTATTACCATTCTGGATCCATTCAATTGATAACATCATACATTGCCTGTATGTATATGATATATATATATATATATATATATATATATACACACACGCACACACACGCACACACACACACACACATTATATAAATATGTGTGTGTGCACGCGCGCATGTATATATATATATGTGTGTGTGTGTGTGTGTGTGTGTGTATGTGTGTACATACATGCATATATACATATATGTATGCATGTATGTACACACACACACACACACACATATATATATATATATAATTTCATTCACACACACACACACATATATATATATATATATAATTTCATTTAGTTTGGTTCAAACTAAAATTTTTGATAAAAATCGAATCTAAACGAATTTTTAATTCGATTTACTATTTTTGAAATTAAACTGAATCAATTTGTTTAGTTCGGTTCAATGTTGCTCACCCCTCATGTCACGACCCAAATTCGAGGCACGTAACCGGCACTGGGGCACGGGAAAGCGTAAGGCTACTAGTGTCCACAGTCAGCCTGAACAGTAAATTCCCAAAAAAGAAAAGAAAAAAAATGATGTATAACATATAATTATAAAATATCTCAAATAAATTTCCTTGCTACTCCATCTGCCGACAGTTCATTCAATAATCATCATATCACAATAAAAGATTTCCATAACAGTGCCATAATTATTTACAATAATAGTAATCAATATCATAAACATTGTCGGCAGAGAGTTTATCCACAATATAAGCCAATAGTTCCAGTAATATCATAATCCAACCCCAATACTGTAATTGCAGAATTCTACTATAATATTACAATAACAACATATTGCATGTACTCTGTCGAAGAAGGAGACAGAGACCAACTTGATAAAGTTACAATAGGAGGCTCAACCTGTAACCTGAAAAATAATAAGGAGACAGGGGTGAGCGTCTCAACTCAGTGAATGATACTACTAATATACAGTTCTGGTGAGCTAGATATTAACATGTATACGTGATATGCAATTATGTCACCCAACATCCAATCACAACAAAACATACAAGGATGGAATTCAGTCCACAGAAACCACACTAAAATCATACTGAGGGAGCCGATCCTCATATAATGGCTCTCTTAATCTAATAATCTGTCTCTTAAATCCAATCCAAGGGGCTCGGCCGTCGCTGGTCTGTACCACGCAGCCCTGACCCGACTGATAGCGGCCTTGGCGATGAGCAAGCCTGTCCAGTATCCACCAGTCAATAGCTCATCTTCTCAAACTCATCATAACCATATCATATCTCAAGTCCTAGGTGGCCTCTGTATCATTCTGTTTCCATCCAACATACACAAAGAAGTATGCAGCACAAGATCCAAATATCCAACACAACCAAATGACAAGTAAACGTGCACATATATTCATTTTATGATGTAAGCACCAGGATTAAATTATGTTCACAAATATACTTAATGCAATGCATGATTAACAGAAAAATATATTAGAAGTATCACTTACAGTACAGAAGGGCAGAACCAAATATTCACGGACTGTGACTGGGGGCGGCTGGAGACACACCAGAACAATCTATACAGTGAAATGAATAAAATTATCAGAATACGAATATCATAACTAGAAAATACCTATTTCCTACTTAGACCGTCTAATCTTCCCCAACGGCTCAATACTTTCTAACACACCTCCTAACTACTAAACAGAACGTACTAATATGCCACAAGTTTGCACAAACTATGAAAAACGATGCTCACCGCAAACTCACCAAAAAACATGAACGTCGACCGATCGTCACAAACTTACTACCAACGGACTCGCCTCAACACGAAGAATCTGAAAATATAATCTGTTTCTTCTGGTTCACCGGAATCCACATCGGCAGTCCGGTCGATCACCGGAATTCGACCAATTTCAACATTATCCAAAATTAGTAATTATATACCAAATTAAAGCTTAGAGGAAGAGGAGTCCGATGGTACCAAAATCACCTTGAACGGACAACGGAACTGGCTGAAATTTAACTCGGAACTTTCTGCCGACGGACGGTGCGGCAGCGCGTGCGGCGGCTGGAGACGGCGGATGGCGGCGATCTTCGGTGGACAGCTTGGTCAACATCCCAGGAACCGTTATAGCTGGCGCGTGTCGGACTCCGGCAATCGGACGGTGGTCGGACAGCTGACAGTATCTCCCTCTCTCTCTCTCTCTCTCTGCTTCTTACTGGCTTCTGCTTGCTCCCGCTGCCCTCTCTCTCTCTCTCTATATATATATAACAGTTATAATAATAATAATAATAATAATAATAATAATAATAATAATAATAATAATAATAATAATAATAATAATAATATAGTTGGCCAAAATATTTTACTAAAACAATTTATTAAATTTAAATTCAACATCATAATAATAAATTGGGTGAATTTGCTATATTAAAATAAATATTTTCTGTCAATATCACAATATTCTAAATTTTTATAATTTATAAAAATTCATGATATTACACCTCATAATACCAAAAAAGCGTTCACGTATGTATTCATCTTTGTCTATAAATCTAAAGCAAGGGTCATTTTCTCTCTTTGGACTCTTGATGAGCTTCATCAACAACAATGCAAAATTATGCATTACCAATTTCTTGATAAATTTCTCTTCTAATGTTGCTTGAGAAAATATAAAGAATCTCCTTTTGAATTTCTGATAATGTATAAGAGGCATTTATTTTAACTTTACTTTGAACAAGACTTGCAACCTTTTCATGTGTAAAAAAATCGCATTAAAGGAAAGAAGCAAATACTAAATGAAAAAGAGGAAAAGGTTTCATCTTATTTTATAAAGAAATGAAAAAATAAAAACCAAAAAGTGTAAGAATTTCCATACCTCGAAAAGAAGCTAGTAATTTTATAAGTTCAAGAAAATTCCTGTGATTATGAGAACACTTTCATCATGTCCTTGAAATGCACATACTTGAAATGTAAGCCATTGGATCACATCAATAGAAACTTGAAGTCTTAATTGATTAATTCCAATTTGTTCTGATGTGTGCTTTTCTACCAAATTTCCAATATGCTGTGACACATTCATCAAATCATTTAATGCTTTTATTGCATTTTTATGAAATCAGTTGGGATTTTCCCACATATCAGAGAAAAGTACAATTTACTCCATTGTTTACCTTCTTTCAATTTTTAAAACCTCCAACAACAAATTTATTTGTGTCAAGTAGTCCATTTGGCTTACTAAATTGATAACAAGGTAAACAAAAGGTAGCATCATTGGAAGGAGAATATTTAAGCCATAATAGAAACAAATAAAACTAAGAACTACATAAATGATGAGGATGTGTGTTTGATCTTGATGATGGATAATTGTAGAATAGATTATTGTCTCTCATTCTCGAAATTGAATATTTTCTTTACTCTTAAAAATATATCAATTGTTTTTAATTTTTTCATGGCTAATGATTAAGATCTGAAATAAAATTATAGACTTCATAATTTATACTATGCATACAATATTAACTTTTTTCAATAGATACGATATTATAGTTTATGTGCATTAGTTAAAATAAATTCAAAATTAAAAAAAAAAAACTAAATATATGAATGCATATAATGATATAAAAAATTATCAATGTATTAAAAAAATTTACATAAAAAAAACAAAAATCAAATAGGCATATTCCAAAATTGAATTAAAGCACAATTTTAATTCCAAATCAAAATAATAACTCAATTCCAAATTTGAATCAAAGCACACATTCAATTTCAAAGTTATACTACTAAAAAAAATAATTATATGTAGAAAATAAGAAAAAATAAAAAATTGCAAAATGGATTTTGTATCTCTTAGACTCTCATCTCAATTTATTTTTCTTCTTAACTCTTTTCTTAATATCTTGAACTTTCCTTCTTAGTCTTAGAACACATTCAATTTCAAGTTTATACTACTAAAAAAATATATGCATAAAATAAGAAAAAATAAAAAAAAATTGCCGAATGAGTTTTGTACCTCTTAGGCTTTTACTTAATTTCTTCACTTTTTAACTATTGTCTTAATATCTTAACTTTTCTCTCTTAGTTTTAGAAGTTGAAGCAAGTTTAGAAGTTGTCCCTGTAGGTAGGGTTGAGTATGAATATTTAAAAGTTTTGAAATGAACCGAATAACCGGATAAAAAATATTCAGAATCGGATAAAACTGTTAACCTTTTGATTTTTCTTAAACCAAACTGGACCGTTTGAAATATTTTAGTATGGTTCTGAATATTAATGTACATCTGGACTGAAAACTAGACCGAATTAAATCAAACTATACCAAATAGTGTTGGACCAAAATAACCAAATTTTTTTAGGTTTTTATTTATAATATATAAGTAAAACTAATTGAATAATATATAGATAATACAAAAATATAAGATTATGCATGATATTATATCAATTATCAAATTATACCAAGATTATATCATAAGAAAAAATATATGTATTATAAATTTATAATTATAAATGTATATATCTCAATTGAATATAACTATTGATATCTATATAATTTAATTACATATTAGATTTATTAAATTTATATTAATAAAAAAAATAGTAATATAATATGTATCAAGTTTTAATAATACTAAGATAAAATCACATATTAATTTCTTTTCGTTTCTATGGTTTCTTTCCCTTTTTATTCTTTTCAATTCTTCTTTTCATTTCAATGGTTTCTAAATCTTGATGGTTTATTAAAATATCAAAAATATAGTCGGATATGCAAAACTAGATTTATAAATTCTATAAACTTTATTTCTATAAATTTTTTATTTTTTAATTTCTAATTACTTTACCAATATTTTTTAACTTTATTATATTTTTTAAGCATCAATTAAAATTTATACAAATTAAGATATATATTATCTTTTTATTTTTTCAATTAACTCGTGTATAATAAATTCGACTCATATATTTTTTTTATTAATATTTAAAATTATAAGAGAATATTTAAATTTAATAATAATAATAATAGTAATGATAATTCACATACGGTCAAATATTTTAATAAAATATAAACTAAATAAATAAAAAAATATTATAAAAGCTATGTAAAAGTATGAGCTTGTGATTAAAATAAAATTATCAATGAATTTTTAATTTAATGAATATTAAAATAATTTCAAATACTATAAATCTAAGAGATTAAAAATGAGGTCAAATAGAAGAAGAAGAAGAAAATATACAAGATAAATGAAATAAAACAAACATAAAACTCTTAACCTTATTTGGCTGTTTTGTATTAAAAGAATCAAATACTAACCCGAGAAGAAACAAAAGAATGATGCAAATTTTGCAAGTGAAAGAAGAGAATACAAAAATTATAATTAAATTAAATTAAATTATATAATAATAATTAGGATAATTAAGAATATTAGACTTCTTAATTAGTTCTTCTTGAGAATCTTTTCCTTTTTTTTTGACAATTAAGCCCTCAATTTGATACTTTCTTCTCATAACGTGAAAAGCATGCCATGCGTACTACGCACTCTGCGTACAGCAGAAGACGCCACTCCCAGTGCATTATAGTATTATTTTTATTTAATTAATTTAATTAACAATTTGTATAATATATAATATTACTATTTTTTTAAATGTGAAAAAGCAAAAAGCAAAATAGTACAACCCGAGTAACAGTAAAGCGGGACTTGGTACTACTCAATTAAGCGTGAATTATTTCTCTTTTTTTATCTACTTTTTAAACGGAGACGAAAAAGAGTATTTTTTTATTTTTAAATTTTTACCGCGAATTAGATATTAAAAAAAAAAAATTTAAGTTTACGTGGCAAAAGACACATACGTCATATAACTCCGTCAAAAATGTAAAATGTCAAATTTTCTTGAACAAAACTAACGGCGTTGACAAAATCGTCTAAAACGACCTTCTTTTCCCTCTCTCTCTCTCTCTCTTTCTCTTTCTGCAACGAAGAACTAGCAGCCTCTTTTTCTCTCTCTGTCTCGTATTTAATTTCTCTCTCTTAAACCCTGACTTTCTCTATCTAGAAAAATATTCTCTTCCTTCAGAACGGTGGCGTTTTGGCTCCGACTGAGGTACGGCTCGGCTTGTTCTCGATCACGTCAGATTTCAGATTTTTTGGGTATTGGATTTTTGTTTTCTTTTTTGAGTTAATTTAATTTATTTATTTTTTTTGACTATAGGCACAGGTTTTTAGGCGATAAAATCGGATCTGTTTGACATGTGTAATGGTTCCATTTTTGTTGTTTGATTTTTACTAACTTTAGGGGTTTTTGGATTAGGACTCAGTACTCTTCACTTCCCCTAAAGAGTAGCGGATTGAGTCGTTTTTGGTCCTTTTTATCTACGTCCGATTTTTCCTTTCTTTTTATCGTGTAATATTTCAGTTTTTTTCTGTTTTTTCTTTTGTGGGTTTTTATTTATGTATTTATTTGTTTTTCAGTGGTTTGAGTTGGTGGGGTTGGTGTGAAAGTGTGAACCAGTGAGTACTGAAAGCAGAGAAATTTTCTTCTTTTTTTTTTTATTTGTTTTTCAATTTTCAATTTTCAGCTTTCATTTCATCTTTTTTGGTTTATTCTTGACTGTGGATGAAGTTATTTGACTTTGATTTTTCTTGCCCTATTCTTTTTTTTCTTCATTTAGTTTTGTTTGAACTTGAAAAATGAAACTTTTATGATCTTCTCGAAATTGGGTATGCTTTGTTTTTGAAGAATACGATTTTGTTGGTGTTTTGTTCACTTTTGCTTTGTGTATGGGGGTTGGTGTTTTTGGTCTGGTATATTGAAACCGTTTTTTGAGTTACTGAAGCTCTATCACTAGTGTTTTGAGGTACGAGGGTTAGGTCCTTTTTTTTCTTTTCTTTGTTCAGCTTCCAATTAGCAAAACTTAGTCCTTTTTAAGGATTAGTGGAATTGGGTCTTAATCTTTTTGAGGGTTATGAAGTGTTTTTCTTCAAAATTTTATTCTGTACTCCTCTGAAATGGTTGAATTTTATTTGCTGTAGGCGTCTGGTTATCAAATTATTAAACATCTTAATAAGGGTTCTTGTTTTCCCCCTTCTTTAATTGCAGAGAGACGACTGTATCTGGGTTTTTTCTCCCCTTGAAGTGATGCTGTTGGGTTTTAAGTTGTGTTTGAACTTCAGGGCATGTGAGTGAAAATTTTTGGGTTTTCTATCAGAACTTTGCGACACAAGGTGTTTTAGCATGGGGGGTGCTTGTTGTGTTGCTGCTAGAGATAAAAATATTGTAACTGGACCAAGTACTGAGATCTTGCATAGGAATATTCGATATTCACCAACATGGAGCTTTAGGTGGGATAACAGAGGGCGAGTAGCTGGAGAGGAGACTTCCATAACTTGGTTTTCAGATGCAAATAGTAGAAACGATGGACGAGAGGTTAAAAATGAATCTGCCTATGCATCAGAGGATGGAAGCCCATTGGATAGTTTTCAGCGTGCATGGCAGAAGTCCCCAGCATCTGAGGGTACTAATGCACATGTGAGGACTCCCGCTTCAGGTAAATTACCGGTAGATGGAACTCTTAATTTTAATCGGTATATTTCACATAATCTGGAAATGTTTTCTGAAATTGATCACCATATTGTTCTTAGGTAAACATGTTTGGAAGATACTTGTGCACTTAGCTGTATAATTATTGTCTATGCATATAAAGCATCATAGAGATGGAGCATACTTTTGCAATAACAGAGGTAGATGCCTTATTGGGAATTTGTATGTCAATTGTGTACTTTTGTTATTTTTTCAAATACATAAGGGACAGAAGGAACTTTTATGAGTGGGTTAACGAGTAATACCTTGTCATCACTGTTAGTGCAAAGTGAAAATCTAGAGAGAGGCACCTTCAATGTACACAAGTCCAGGGGTAAGAAACAATAAACGCTTGAAACAAAAGGATTTAGGCTAACTATTTTTTCTGGAAATTTATGCAAAGATGAATGACGAAAACGTACTCATTTATGACCCAACAAGTTGAATCATCTCTGAATGCTTCACCCAGAGGTTCAATGCTGTGGGAATATGAGCTGGCACTATGTGCTTATATGCTCACCCTACACCAAAATGGTAAAGAGTATCTGATTTTAGAGGAGCTCTGATTCTAGTTGGTTGCTGGTGCAAAATCTTTTATCGTTACTTCAGAGCCAATTTCTTTTGCTTTACGAACATTAACTCTTGAGGTTCAAAATAAGGATAATCCTGACATAAAGATCTATTACCATGGAGGAACAGAAATTTAATAAGCCAAAAAAAAAAAAAAAAAGGGAAAAGTGCTTCAAGTCGAGTAATATCTTATAAATACGACTCCCTTGTCTCATTATGGTCATGCTAAGGAGACATGATTTAAGTTGCTCTATTTAGAGGGGGGGAGGGAGGGAGGGAGTAAAGTTCTTGATATTTCTTTATCTTGTGCCAAAACATAGCAAAGTTAACCAAACCCAAAGGGTGGGGCAACTGGAATGTAGATTTCTACCGCCTAACTCTGGGTTACATGCAACACACATGTTGAGAGATAAATTGAAGTGCTCTTTTTAGCACTTTTTGCAAATGTGTTCCTGTAGATTGACAGTGCTTTCTTTTTTAGTAATTTGGCTTTAAGTATCATGTGTGTGTGTGTGTGTGTGTGTGTGTAAACTGGACTCAATAGAAGCTAAAGATATTCGTTCGAAAAGGTTAATGAGCCAATTTTGAGCTTTGTTTGTTTGAACGCACGAGTTAGCTTCCATGCAGATTGATTAGTAATTTGGCTTTTTTTTTGTGTGTGTGTGTGTGTGTGTGCGTGCACGCACGCGTGTGTGCGTGTATAGATATGCACGCATGCATAAAAGTGTTTATTTAAAACTCTAATAATTCTTTAAAATTCCAAAGCTAAATATACTAGATGGTCCTCTCTTGACCCTTGTAAAGTGTGAAGATTTGAGCACTAGGGATGGTAAAATAATTGTAGTGTGGTGTCTAAAAGTTACACATTTTATCATAATTATAATACCAAAAATATTGGATTTTTTTTTAATATATGTTTTTATATCTTATGATAAATTTGTGAAATTTCACATATAACTTAAATAAATTGAGAGCTATCTTAGCTCAAATTTTAGCTCATTTTGCAAATGACCTGAATTGTCTCAGTTTGTTCAACTTGTTTAATAAATTACCTAAACTTGGGTCTAAATTTTAAATTTGGTTTCATAAATGTGAAGTGGCTGATCATTTCAAAGCTTGGTTCTGCTTAGATGAAGCCCTAGTTGCTGCAGGAGTTCTTTTTTTTGATACACAACAGGAAACGTTTAACAGCATTTCGCATCCCATTGATGTCAGTATTTACGGTGTTCTTTTTAGGACATTAAATGTTCTGTTAGCAGTTTTATGTACTATTAGCATTCTACACTGTAGGCATCGTTTTTATTTATACCTTTTAATAATTATTAAATGTTACCTTTATGTTTTCTACACTATCTGCAAGTTAACAACATGCCTTGTTTTTCCCCTTTTTTTTTTCACCTAATTGTTCTTAGCTAGATTCTTGATGCTCTCTTACATTACGGCTTTTTGGCCAACTAGTTATTGTTCTCAGTGTAGCAATTGCTTTATAGGTGGTAGGTATGTTTCATAGTTGAATCAAACTACTACTAAGTGCAATGCATTTTGCTGCTTCTTAGTAATCAAACTTATATTAGTAAATCCCATGGTAATCTGATATTTTTTATACATATATGGCAGATCAATCTGTCTCGAGGAATGTATCAATGGACACAAATTTGGAACAGGTGTGGCTTCTTCATGTGGAAGGGACTTCCTCATTAGCTTTTTGATTCTTTGATTTGACACTTGTTTTTCTCTTAATATGAAATGTTTCCTTAAATCTGTTCATTCTAGGTGAAGGAGTCGACAGAATCCCCAACAGTCTCAAATCCATCTCCCTCAAAATTCTATCTTTCATTGCCTTCAACATCATCCATAACATCTCCAGTATCATCCCAAAGTCATCTGCATCCTGCTAGCTCAACTGCACCAAGTTGGCCCCAGCATTCTAATGGGCATCAGTTAATGGGGCAAGCTTCTGATACTCGAATCCCAGAGTTTAAGTCATCAAACAGCTTCTCAGTTCCTGAAGAGAGATCCTCTGTTCCTTCATTGAGTAATGAATCAACCCGGGGGTCCCATGGTGGGTCTTCAGATGGTTGGTCTATGCATGCATTCTCTGAGCTCATGGCCACTTCACATAGAGAAAGGTGGTCTTTTGACAATGAGTCTTGGGGCTTCAGTCACGAGAAAACCAGAACCAGTGGTCAGATATCAGCGTCTCTCTCTGTTGATTTCCAAACTTGTGGGATTTGCTCAAAGCTATTGACTGAGAAATCTTTATGGAGCAGCCAGAAGCTTGTTTTGAATAATGAGCTCTCTGTAGTTTCTGTTTTAACATGCGGGCATGTTTATCATGCTGAGTGTTTGGAGACTATGACACCTGAGATTAGCAAGTATGATCCTTCATGTCCTGTTTGTACTTGGGGGGAGAAGCAGACCCATAAGCTGTCTCAAAAAGCTTTTAAAGCAGAAATGGATTTGAAGGCGAAAAACAAAAGATCAAGGAACCGGATTGTTGATAGTGATCTTGATGGTGATTCTGTCATGTTTGATCGCCTAAAAGGCAGTGGACATGAAGGAAAAGGTCCCAAGATGGCGTCTAGTTCCAGCATGAAGAGCTCCTTGGCAAAGCCTTTCTTGAAGCGGCATTTTTCGTTTGGATCATCAAAGGGTAGTAAATCCTTATCAGAGAACCACACGACCAAAAAGAAAGGATTCTTCTGGACAAGATCCATGAAGGCGTGAGGTCTTTTTCTGGCCATTAAGAGGTGAGCACATCTATATCATGCGTATACTGCTTTTATCGGTACAAATCACTGATTATGAAAAGATTGTAACCTCACCTGCCTTAAATATGCCATCATTCAATCAATATATATTATCATTGCAATTGAAAATATTGATTGGAAGATATTCTGAAGTAATTGAGCTAATTTATTAATTGTGGACTTCTTACATGACTGTTAAGTTTTATGTGCATACAGATTCCAATGTTGACCTCTGCATGGGACAAGGGACAGTGAGGATCACATACACCGGTCATCATCCTTCAAAGCTTGGTTTAGAAACTTAACGAATTTGCATACACATTCTGAAATATCAACAGGATTAGCTTGTGAAGTTACACTTGTAAAGAAAAGTAAAGAATTTCATAGAAAAACAAGTCTTATATTCATCATGGAAATTTTAGCAGATGAAATTGCATCACAAGACTCAGTGGTCCTATTCTTATTTTGTACAGATTAATTTGTTTCTTGCTTAGACAATTCATGAGTTCACCCACGTGAATATTGTACGTCAATAAGGCAATATTAAATTTTATTTTCCTCGTCGTGTGGGGTGTTCTTTTTGATTGCTGTGCTCTGTCCATTGATGGCTTACTCTCTATATTGTTGCTTTATTTTTTCACTTAAGCATGTTGTTTCCTGATTGCAGCTCTGTATGTGCCAGTTCGTGTTGTTACAGATGGAATTATCGGCTAATAACTAGAAGTTGGTTTAGTATGAAGATTGAAATTTGATTTTTATTTTTTTTAAATTTTGAAAAAGAATCATTTAGATGGTGAAAAAGTAAATTTAACGTTGTTTGTTTATTTAGAAATTTAATAATTAAAATAAGTTCAAATTTATTTTAAAAATAACTTTTAATAATTTATTAATATATTCCGTACACGATGATATTTCTCTTTACATTAGCTTCAAAACACAAGTTCTGGCCCAAAAAAAAAAAAAAAAAGCCTCAAAACGCAAGTAATATGTTTGCGCAGTTTACACTAGTGGTTATATTAAACGCGATTTGATTGTGTGCGCTATTTATGTGGGTAGTCTATTCATGTTAGTAGTTATATTAAACACGATACGGTATGAATCTAATATGAAATCAACAGTCTTCTTTGCCTGTTGAGGCAGAAGAACTCATACTTGCCTTGAATTTTGCAAGAAGGCGTAGCTGTCTTAGTTTACTTGTTGATTCAGATTGCAAACCTTTGGTTGATGTTGTCTCTGCTCCTTTGGAAGCAAGTCCTTTGGGAATTGCAGCCCTTTTTTTTTTTTTTTTTTTTTGGGGTCAAACACCAAAGAAATTTATTATAGAGAAAAAGAATAAATACAAACTTATCAATAGATAACCAACCATACAGGTTGTTAGCACCACAACCAAGCTAACAACTAAATCACTTATATCCAATTTCTATACAATTGAACATATTTTCCTGAATTTTGCATTTTTGAATACATTATTAACTGGATTGTCTCTCTAATTCTATGTAACGCATAATTTGCAACAGCATGTTTATGATAAAAAATGACACTATTCCTCTTTCTCCATATGTAGTATACAGTAGCAATAAAAGCAAGTCTTCTCACCTGGCAAAGAATACTTCTACCCTTTGCTCTTATTCCTACCCAGCTCCATTCTCTCCTTCAACTTAAAATCATTCTATTCACCAAGCAAGCTCTCAAAAACTTTCCCATATACAGTAGCAGAAAAAGAACACTGAAACAACAAGTGTTCAATACTCTCTTCAGCCATTTTTTGTAAGAAGTTTCCCTTTGACTGCTAACCACGCTATAAAACTTTGTCTTAGGATATGATTACAACCCTAGATGGTATACCACCAAGAGACTTTATGGTGGTCATCTTGCAAAAACCTCCAGGTACTAGATATAGTGAAAGTACATGAGTTATTGAGATTCCATGTTATAGAATCAATCCTTCCCTTAATAACAACAAAATTTTGCTTAATATAATTCGATGTTTCCTCAGTTGTTGTATTCGGGGGATCAGGGAGCTCCCATTTCCCTTGCTTCCATTCATCTCTGACTAGAGCATTCCTAGGAACATCAGCATCTTGTATAGACTCATTGGGAAACAGTTCAACCACAGACTTGCCATGTAACCAAGGATCAAACCAGAAACTCAAGTCTCCTTTGCCTAACTTATATTGAAAACACTGTTGCACTTCACTTTTAAGTTTTAGGAGATTTCTCCAACTCTAGCTAGCCTTTAAAGGCTTAGTAATTCCCCAAAAACTCAAAAGTTTCATCTTATTTGCAATCATTCACTTAGTCCATAAGGATTTCTTCTCAACCAATAATTCCCATATATATTTAATAACAGCAGCATGATTCTTTAACTCCTAAACCACCCTCCATTTTACTTCTGCACACATCTTTCCAAGCAACCATCCCTCTCATTTTACAGTATGCATTACCCATCCAAAGGAAGTTTCTGCATAACTGTTCAACAGAAGCCATTACAGCTTTGGACAAAATAAACACTTGACACCAAAAATTCTTCATATTAAGCATACCAAATTAATTAATTGGAGTCTACCAGCATAAGATAAATGCTTGACAAACCATGAGTGAATCCTTTTAGCAATCCTCTCCACCAACACCTTACAATCTTCCTTTGTTAATCTTTTGCTAATTAGGGGAATTCCCAAGTATCTAATAGGGAGAGTCCCTTTTGAAAACTCGAGCACCTCTAAAATTTGCCCTTTCACAGTAACAGGCACATCACCATCAAAATAAACTAAACTCTTCACGTTATTCACTTGTAACCCAGAGACTGCAAAAAAAAAAAAAAAGAAAAAAAAATGCTCCAACACTGCTTTGAACTGAGCAACTGATCCCATGTCCCCTTTACAAAACATAAACAAGTCATCTGCAAAGCAAATATGCTTAAGTTGCAAACTTTTACACCCATGATGAAACCTAAAACTGCTGTTACACAGCACCTTCAGAGTCCTTGATAGATTTTCCATGACAAGCACAAAAAGGAGAGGAGAGATTGGATCTCCTTGCCTTATTCCTTTTGCACCAAGGAAAAATACAATCTGCATTGCCATTAACTACCATAAAGAAATAGGGAGTTCTAACACACTTCATTACCCAACTCACAAATTTGCAAGGAAAATGAAGCCCCGACAACACTTCCTCTATATAGTCCCATTGAATGGAGTCGTAGGCTTTTCTCAAGTCTATTTGAAGTGCACAGTCCCCATGCCCTAAACTACTATGATAACCAAACACATGCTCATGAGCTAAGAGGATATTATCAAAAAATTTCCTCCTTGGAACAAAAACAGATTATGCCATATTAATTATTCCAGGCAACATATTTTGTAATCTACTAGACAACACCTTTGTGATACATTTATATATCACATTACAGTAAGAAATGGGCTTATGGTCACCTAAACCTACTGGATTCCCAATTTTTGGAATTATAGTTATTAATCTTTGTGAACTCTTAATTTTAGACTATTGTCATCTAATTGCAGTCTTAGCATCTGTTAAATTTATTACGCTACGCGAAGCCATTATGACAGTCTCGTTAACAGGTTAGCAGATGAGGGTTCGAGGGCAACGCCCTAGAAATAAAATTTTTTAGCCATTAATTACATTGCTACTAGACATCCAAATTTTCTAAACTCCATATCAACCAATCTAAAAAAAAAAAATAGAGGACGCCATGTGGATGCCGCAAGGAAGCCCTGTGGCATGCCGCAATCATCTGATGCAACGCTGCACAGACCCTAGTGTGATGCTGCAAAGGTCTAGTGCGGCAGCGCACTTATCTGACTCGGTGGACCCCCTTTCCTACACAAAAAATGACTTTTTTTACCTCATCTAGCTAAATTTTTAGCCCTTTCTAGCCTTACCTCTCATTGTCTTTTTACATTTTCACTACCTAAACTACTCTCACTCATTTTTCATATAAATACCTCCCTCCACTCCTCGTTTCAAACCACCCCTTGAATTTGAGTAGATTGCTATCCTCAAATTCCTTTCTTCTTCTCCTTCCAATCACTCTCTAATTAATTAATTTATCTTTTTAATTAATTAATTACTTCGCCCTAACCAAGTTAATTAATCTTTTTAATTAAATAAAACTTTTTTTTAATTAATCACTCAATTAATTAATTAATTAATTTTTTTAATTAATTGCTCTTTTTTCAAAAATCAAATCAATCCTTTTTCTTAATCTACCCTTCATCCAAATTAATTAATTAATTATTTTAGTTAATTAATCCATCAATCCATAATTTTCATCAGATTAGTTAGTTAATTAGTCATTTTAATTAATGAATTAATCTTCCAATCCATCTAATCACCCGATCATGATAAAATAAAATTTTGGTCCGCTAAAACTCTTTGCCCTCCAAAAGTAAAGGTATCAACCTTTTTCCTCACTCTCAAAACACTCAAACCAAAATCAATCTGATCAACTCCTAAACCTCTCCACTTAATTGTGGAACAAACTACGTTAGTTTTGATCCCCATTCAATAAGGTATGTAGGCACGTTTGAAATCTAAATCTAAATCTCAATCAATCTTCTTTCCCCTTTTTAATTGATGTAATTTGTGAATATTTACTTTAATTATTTTACTAATTCCCCATACATGATGCATTCATGTTATGCCATAGTCATATATTTTCTTTAATATCATCTTATAAATGTCATTCATGAAATCAATTTTTTTAAAGTCACATTAAACTTAAGAGGCAAATTTAGATTATTTCAAACCAAAAACCTAGTATCCAAACTCAACCTGATTCGAGACTAGTGATTTTATCCTTAGATAATTAATTAAAAATTAATGAATTAAAGTCACAATTGGGTTTTTCCTTAATTTTTCTATTTAAAAATAAATTAGAGTGGCGACTCCCAAAATCATTTTCAAAATCAACTAAATCTGAACCCGAGGGTTCCATCGTGAGTCTAAACTCAAATAAGCATCTCGATTCTTTCTAGCGGATCGGGCCGGTACTCCGACAAGGCCTCACAGCTAGCGACTCCACTGGAGACTAGTTGCCACCTTTTCAATAAAAAGGAAAATAAGAGGATTACTATTTGGTCAAAGAAAATTTTTTTCTAAAATAATCTCCATTTGGCTTATTAAGTATAATTTGACTTTCATGCATCACTTTGCATAATAAAGTCTCCTTGTTTAAACATTAGCTTTAGGAAAACTTTTGGATGGCGAGTAGCATTGGCTCAACAATTTTCTTTGAGTATGTTGAGAGATAGCGAAAGCATTCCACCTTGCGACGAATCCTCAATCATTTCGATGGTGTAACAAGCAATCAGTGTTGTTGGACCCACGTGAAGCTCTTTACCTCACATGTGGCTAGGTATATCGATGCTTTAGTAGGACGGGGACCCTTAAATAAACCATCCTTCACCTTTGTGCATATAGTCACCCTAGCCTTTGACCTTAGGTTCCATATACCATAATAATCGATACTCTTGTATGTTCATGAAAGCTTTTTCAGCACGCATCACGTCATAATCATGCATACATAACATGAAAAGCTCAACAAGGTAAACCCTCAAACACCTCAAAGACCCAAGCCGGTGGTCTGTTACCCTAAGCACACTTATCCCATCAACATATAAACCCAGTGACCAACAATGTAGAAGGAATCCTTTTCCTGACACACTTTCACATTCATGCTACTTTTTTCCTTCACAATTCTATATTCTTATCCCTTTTTTTTGTCTTTTTTTTTTCAAGGTACCAATGACCAATACCTCCAACTTTGACCAAGAGGTGATGAGCACCATTTTCACCAATCTCCTCAAGAAACAAGAGGTAACTTTTCAAGCTGCACTCGCCACCTCCCTTAAGACCCAAGCTGACACTTTTACCAATACTCTTAATGCCCAGTCTGCCACCTTTACTAATACCCTTAGCTCCTAATGCCAATTGATCATCAATGAGGTTAAAGAAATAGTCAGTGCTACTGTCACTCCCCCTCTTGAGCCTATATTTGCCCAAGCCAGGACTAGTCATGCCCTAACTTTTACTCCTCCCATTATTGATCTCACCAATAATGGAAAAGCACCTGAAACTCCAACCTCTCCTATCGTGGACTTGAATGCAACCACTCCCTCTCCTATTATGAATCCTTTTCAAAGTGGAGATTTTGCTAGCTTTCCCGAAGCTAATAAATTGATGGAGAAAATTAAGGCCATGGAGAGAACACTTAAGAACGTGAAAAAGTATGAAGATATGATAGATGTCGACTCCTTAGCTCTCTTCCCAAATGTATGAGTTCCTCCAAAATTTAAGATGCTAGTTTTGGACAAGTTTAATGGCACCATATGTCCTAAAACTCACTTTAAAATGTATGTGGTGCTATGAGACCCTTTGGTGTGGATGATAAGCTCCTTGCTCAGTTATTCCAATAATCCTTAATTGGAGCCTCTGTTAAATGGTTGTTAGATCTTGACTAGAATCATAAGAAGGCTTGGGATGACATATGCAATGCATCTGTCAAGCAATTCCACTATAACATCAAGATGGATGTTATCTATCAAGATTTGGAAACCACCAAACAAGGGCAAAGAGAATCCTTCACCGCATTTCTTACAAGGTGGAGGTCAAAAGCAACACAAATGGTGAACTGTCCATCTAAAGTAGAGCAAATTGACATTATTATTAAGAACCTCCTCCCCCAGTACCATATGCATTTGCAAACACAGTACCTCCCTAGCTTTAAAACTCTCATTGCCACTAGCACCAAGATTGAGGATTTGATTCAATCAGGACAAATCGAGGATGAATCCTCTAGGTATCACAAGAACACTAACTACACCACCAGTACCACCCAAAGAGAGGGAGAGGTAAATGTTGTGTCCTATCACCAGCCGATGAAGCTAGAAATAATGAGGACTTTCTCTAAGCTCGGCATGCCCCTTAGCGTTGTTTATAAGAAAGCCTTAGAGGCTAATCTAGTTAAGCCTTTAGACCTACGACCTCCTCCAAACCCTTTGCCCAAGGGTTATAATGCTAATGAGCACTGCGACTTTCATCAAGGGTCGGGGCACAAAACTGATGCATGCAAGGTTTTGAAGCATAAAATCTAAGACCTCATTGACAATGGAGACATCATTGCTCCCAAACCTAAAGTCTAGCATCACCAAGCTCATCCAACCATCTCAAGCCTCACCCAATAACTGGTATTTTAAGAAGAGTGCCACCGTTGATGTGCCTTTATCCAAGTGTTCCGAGTCCATGTTCAAGTCATTTGAGTTTGTGTCTAAGTTTGAGTCTAAGGCTGTGTTTGAGTAATCTTTTTTTGAGTTCGAGTCCGTCAAGTCTTATCCTTTTTTTTTCAGCTTATCCTTTAATGTACTCATGATAAGACTTTTATCAGTAATAAAAAGTTTGAACTTTCTAATTTGCTTTAATTTTTTTTCTTTAATTCATCTTTTAATGGGACATCTTAAAAAAGAAAAAGAAAGAACAAAAAAAAAGAAAAAGAAAAATACAAAAAATGATGAAAAGGGCAAAAGGATTAATTAATTATGGCACAAAAAAAATCCAAAATCCCATATATTGTATTTGCATAGCAATAGTGGAAAAGCTCATGGACTATTCTATATAAGACAAGATAGGGATGATCCAATCGCAATTCATGAGATCCCTACCTACATACACAAGAAACTTGTCAAATAGAAGCCATGGAGAATGAAGACAGAATATATTGAAAGCTATCATGAATAGCTGAATGCCATTGAGGAAAGAAGAATGGATGCTTTGTACAAAATTCAAGGTTATTAACGGAGAATAGCTGAGCACTTTAACTAAAAAGTGAGAGAGAAGGGTTTGCAAGAAAGAAATCCAATTTTGGGAGAAATCCAAACCCTTACTCATGATCCAAGAAGAAGTTCAAACTAAACTAAGCTGGACAATATATGCTTAAGAAGATCCTATCCGACAGAGGCACATTCTTCATGGATATGGTCGACAATAAATTCTTCCATCCTGGCAACCTAGATGATCTGAAATGATGCATCATTTGAAGATGACATTTTTATTTCATTTATATTTTTCATGCATATGTAATCAGAACTACGTGGACCTGATTCTCCCTAAAAGAAATGACTAACAAAAAATGATTGAAAGGGATAAGTAGGCAGTCCATCTTGGGTGCAGTTCAAATCATAACACAAAATATATTGTTTACCTCACATTCTCATTTTCTTTGTACCTAATACATCATTCACTTAATTCTTTTGCCCTAAAAAAAAAGGACAAAAAAAATAAAAAAAGGGAATGCTTGCTAAGCTAAAAACCCGAAAAGGCGGCTTAGGCAGAAATTAAAGCAAAAATAAAAGATATCTCATTTAATAATAATCAAGTTTTGCAAAATGCAAGCCCATCATCATGACAAAAAGGATAGCCCTTTTAATATTGTCTATAGCTCATCCTATTTTGTATAGTCCTGTCAACTTTTAATTATTTGAACAAAAAGCAAAAAAAAAAAAAAAAAAAGGGTCATATATGAAGTCATGGTTTAGCTAGTCCTCCTCTACCTCCTAAGATGCAAAATCTTGCGTGTTCTCATCAAAATCAGAGTTTACCATAATCTCCTCAAATGGGAACACCCTCCTCTAAATCCTTGTAGCTCCTTCTATTGCAATAGTAGAGGTACCAACATAATTAGAACTGTTCACCATAATAGTATCAAAAATCTCTCTTGAGTATTAGTAGTTCTGAATCTGTTCCCAAAAATCCTTCTGTGTCATTTAGAAGATGCAGTCCTCCTCTCTACCTTAACTGCAGTAGTCCTTCCCTAAACCTCCAATGTAGTGTTTTCTTGTCCTCACCGTAGTCACAATCTCCTTTGTCACTGCTACCACAGTTTGAGTCACTACTACAACCTATGGTATCACACTTCCAGTAGATCCCCGATTCTCCTTCAAAGATTGAGTCACCCCCCTCTATTGTGCTGTAGTCCTCTTGCTACTAGTGGTCCCTCCTACATTCTCTTCCTTCTCAGCTACGTCATCCTCTATTCCCCTCAGCAAGGCAGCCTGATACTCTTTCTCAACTGGCCAAACTACCTTTATCAATCACTTGTCATACCTCTCTGTAGTCCTAAGTGAAATCTAAAAATAAATAGCATGATAACTCTTCAGCTAGTCACCATCTAATATATTTGACAATAGGTGCTATGATCTGCATAGACTTTAAGAAAGAAAAACTAGGGGCATATCCTGAGTCTATGTCATCTGCCTTAAGACCCTCATCCCCTAGTGAAAAGTCATTCAAACCAAGCCCAACAGGCAAACCACTCAACACTTATGGCTCCTAGTCATGAGAGATCTAATCCTTGGCATTGCTAAAAATGTATCCTTTGAGGGCAAGCTGTAAGTAACCATCTTACCTGATATCTGATAGAGTCTCAATAAAGCATGTGTAGACTGAAAAGTAAGAGCCACCACCCAAAAATGATCCATCAGCCACACTTCTAAGATAACCCAAAACCTAAAACAGATACCCACAAAGCACCCCCAACAAAAAGGGTAAAGAATAGACAAAATTTTCTCACTTGATGAATAACTAGTAAGATAGTTCATCTCTCTAAATCCCAAACAAAGCAGTTAAGGCTCATTAGTATCTTTGCCAGCATAGCACCTCCTCAGCAGCACCAAAATAAAAACCACAGGCCACCATATTTCAAAATATGAAGCAATCCCTTGAACTCCTTGTAATACCACCATGGCAACTATCTCATACCAACCATCTCATACCAACCCAAGTTGAGTTCCTCAACCTTGTTGAGTTTCTCAGTCCATAAATGCATGTCTCCACAGAACACAAAAGTCGCATGAAAAAAACTGCATTCACAAAAGCAAATGAGTAAATCAACCCTTATGCATCCATGCAATCATTCATTACATGCATCATCACAAATCATGCATAGTATAGAAGTCAAATAAAAGGTTTATGAATTATGAAACATGCATACATCATCTGTGCATCAGCATCTATACAATCATCTGCAACCATGCACTATCGTGCATAAGCCGAGCCAATTGCCTCACTAGCCTCTCTCAAAGCTAACCAGTACTTCCTTAAAACTGATTGATACCTCCTAAATCTGACTAATGTCTTTTTGAAGTTAAATGATACCTTTCCATATCTAATCAATAAAGCGTGACTTCCAGAGTCCTTTCACTCCCGGAAAAATTCCTTTGAGCCTTCTGAAAAGGCCTAACCCCTTATATTCAGAACCCTAAGTTTCTTTAGAGCAATCAAAATCTTGTCAGAATCTTTTGAGCTGACTCGCTATAAGCCGAGGCTCTCCCTTTATCAAAATTTTGTCAGAATCTTTTGAACTGATTCACCATAGGTCGAAACTCTCATTTCACTAAATTATTTTGTCCAAAATTCTCTTCCACCCATAAATGTCTAGAAACAATTACCTAAACATCAATGTGGTTCCTTGTTCCATATCTTTTATCGAAATCTATCAATTTCACCCATAAATGTCTAGAAACGATCACCTAGACATCTATATAGTTCTATTTTCTACCTTGCTTTTACCCAAATCATCTTTACCTCTAGCATTAAGGCCAAACAGATATCCTTGATTGAGATTTATCCAAATTTTCTTTACTTCCAACATTAAGGCCGGACAGATAACGTTGATTGAGATTTATCCCAAATCATCTTTATCTCCAACATTAAGGCCAGACAAATAGCTTTGATTGAAATTCACCAAACCTTTTTTTATCTCCAACATTAAGGCTGGACATATAGTCTTGATTGAAATTTACCAAACTTTTTTTTATCTCCAATATTAAGGCCAGACAGATAGCCTTAATTAAAATTCACCAAACCTTCTTTGTCTTCTAACATTAGGGTCGAACATATAGCCTTAATTGAAATTCACCAAGACCATTCTCGCATCCAACATCAAGGCTGGATCGATAGCCATTGATAAAACCTTATTTATCCTAGAGGCCTCCTCCTAAAGGACCTAACAAGGACACACAAGCCTAGAATCTGACATGACACCTCTTCTCAATGTTCACTATCATCAGAACCTTTTGTTTAAAGCCAATTCTGGTGAGGGGGCAACTGTGAACCCTTAATTTTGCACCTCATTATCCAAACGTAACCTTAGTACCTACTAAATTTAACGCGCTACGCGGAGCCATTAAAATTTTTTAGCCTTTAATTACATTGCTACCGGACATTCAAATTTCTTAAACTCCATACTAACCAATCTCTAAAAAAAAAAAAAAAAAAAAAGACTCCACATAGATGCCACAAGGAAGCCTTGCGGCATGTTGCAACCGTCTGGTGTGGTGCCGTACAGGCCTAGTGTGGCGCCACACCTGTTTGACGTGAGTGAACCTTATTTCCTACGCAAAAAATGACCCCTTTTACCTCCTCCAGCTAAATTTTCAGTCCTTTTTAGCCCTATACCTCATTGTTTTTTCACATTTTCACTACCTAAATTACCCTCACCCACTTTTTCTATAAATACCTCCCTCCATTCCTCATTTCAAGCTATCCCTTGAATTTGAGTAGATTGCTATCATCAAATTCCTCTCTTCTTCTTCCTCCAATCACTCTCTAATTACTTAATTAATCTTTTTAATTAATTAATTATCTCACCCTAACTAAGTTAATTAATCTTTTTAATTAACTAAAATTCTTTTTTAATTAACCACTCAATTAATTAATTAATTAATCTTTTTAATTAATTAATTAATCACTTTTTTTTTTCAAAAATCAATTTTTTTTTCTTAATCCACCATTCATTCAAATTAATTAATTAATCATTTTAGTTAATTAATCCATCAATCCGTCATTTTCATCATATTAATTAGTTAAATAATCATTTTAATTAATTAATTAATCTTCCAATCACCCGGTCCCAATAAAACTGAACTTCAGTCCGATAAAATCCTCCGCCCACCAAAATCAAAGTTATTAGCATTTTTCCTTACTCTCAAAACATTCAAACCAAAATCAATCTAATCAACTTCTAAACCCCTCTACTTAATTGTAGAAAGAATTACGTAGATTTTTATCTCCATTCAATGAGGTATGTAGGCACGTTTAGAATATAAATCCAAATCCCAATCAATCTTCTTTTACATTTTTAATTAATGTAATTTGTGAATATTTGCTTTAATTAGTTTACTAATCCCCAAATACCATGCATTCATGTTATGCCATATTCATGTATTTTCTTTAATATCATCTTATAAATGTCATTAATGAAATCAATTTTTCTAAAGTCAAATTAAACTTAAAAGGCAAATTTAGATTATTTCAAACCAAAAACCTAGTTCTCAAACTCAATCTGGTTCGAGACTAGTAATTTTATCATTGGGTAATTAATTGAAAATTAATGAATTGGAGTTACAATTGAGTTTCTTTTAATTTTTTCATTTAAAATAAATTAGAGTGACGACTCCAAAAATCATTTTTAAAATCAATCAAATCCGAACCCGAGAGTTTCATCGTAAGTCTAAATCCAAATGAGTATTATGATTCTCTCTAGCGGATCGGACCAATACTCGGGCGAGACTTCACAATCTTGAATTTAATTCCTTCAATATTTTACCCTTTTTGAAAAAATCCTAAATAGCCTCTACTATATTAGTTCTAATCACACCCCAAGCTTTCTTATTAAAAAAAAAAACACTATTGTACCCATTAGGCCCTGGAGCCTTTTCATTCCCAATAAACATAGCACATAACATTTTAGCTTATGCAGCAAACACTAAAAGCCCAACTACACAAACATAATGTTTAACATGAAGGCTTATAGTGCCAGCAGTACCCAATAGTACCTTATAGAATCCCACAGTAGCTTCAGCAATTCTACTAGGCTCAATCACAATCTCACAATTAACTGTTAAGCTAATAATTCTATTTTGCATAGCTCTCTGCAGCAACCCTTTGATCTTCTAGCAAAAGAGTTATCTATTGGTTTTGACTATTTTTGTTTTACATGGATTAGGAGAGAACTTAACAAACCTGCAGATTCGGTGGCTATGAGTTTAATGTGTGGGTTTTTATCCCCAATTTGGAATATCATTCCACCTTTTAGGTTGGAACCTTTGATGTTATCGATATTCTTGGTTAATGTTATTCTATTTCTAGTAAAAAAAAAAAAAAAATCTAACACAAAATTGACAGATTTAGATTAGAAATTATCGTATTTGTGTTGGTTTTATATTGATCCGAATATGACACAAAAATAATTGTGTCATGTCTCAGATTGACATGTTAACTTAAAAACGACACGTTTAACTTATTAACGCATTTAATCTAATATATTTTATGACTTTTAATATATATATATATATATATATATATATATATATATATATATATATATATATATATATATATATATATATATATATATATATATATATATATATATATATATATATATATATATATATAGATCTTTTTTATAAATTTATATATAATTATATATAATGTAATAATATAAATTAATAGGAGTTAATTTAGTAAATTTGATAATTTTCAAATATCAAAATAAAAAAATTAATCAATTTAGAATTTTAAATATGTTATTTGTGTTGTGTTGTATTGCATATCGATTAAATGGATCGTATGTGTTTTTAAATTTTTGATATGATAAATTAATCATATCCTATTCGTATTGAGTCTTACAGTCCATTTGGTATACAGATTCATAATGCTTAAAATTAGTTTGAATCATAGGTTAGTTAAATTATAAGATTATTTATCTTAAATCTTGTTTGATATAAAAAATTTAATCTATACTATTACGTAATCCTATTTTTATAATTTCATATTTGATAGAATAGATTAATAAATGGAATAAAAAGTGAAGTTATTTTTAAAAAAAATCATAAATAATGAGATTAGTAATCTCATTAGATAGGGATTATTAAAGACATGGGGGTTAAGTATTAGATAACATCTATCCCATGGATTAGTTAAGTTTTTAGGATTGTTAAGTTCAACCTGAATCATGTAACAAATATAGTATTATTTACTAATACTATGGATAAATTAAGCAATCATGTATACCAAACGTACTGTTATAATGTTATGGGTATAGGTTAACACGATTCAAACACAACTAACTAACACAAATTGTCAGGTAAAGAGAAGAATGTTTGAAAATAGTGAAATATTGAGACATTAATTTTAGATGTATATAATTATATACATTGCATATGTGTAATTTTTTTTTAATACCATACTATATGTGACTTAAAATTTTAAAAAATTTAATTTTTAATAATTTCATATTTGATAGGATAGATTAATAAATGGAATAAAAAGTGAAGTTATTTTAAAAAAAAATCATAAATAATGAGATTAGTAATCCCATTAGATATGGATTATTAAAGACATAGGGGTTAAGTATTAGATAACATCTATCCCATGGATTAGTTAAACTTTTAGGATTGTTAAGTTCAACCTAAATCATGTAACAAATATAGTATTATTTACTAATACTACGGATAAATTAAGCAATCATGTATACCAAACGTACTGTTATAGTGTTATGGGTATAGGTTAACATGATTCAAACACGACTAACTAACACAAATTGTCAGGTAAAGAGAAGAATGTTTGAAAATAGTGAAATATTGAGACATTAATTTTAGATGTATATAATTATATACATTGCATATGTGTAATTTTTTTTTAATACCATACTATATGTGACTTAAAATTTTAAAAAATTTAACTTTTAAAGTTTTACTAAATTGATATGAGAGTTTATTTATTTCTTTATTGAACACAGAGTGCATTAGGCCATTGTTGAGAAATAAGATTCTAATTTTAATTCATATGGAAAATACCTTTATCGTTTAAATAAAAAAACAAAATTAAGGCATTCTTAGGAATGTTTGAAGACCTATGAGATTTCTGTTTGTAGTCTCCCTTCCTTGCATACACAATTGATGAAGTTTGGTTCATCGGTACTTGTAAGAAGAAGACAATGGCCGTTAAAATAGGTGTTGACGGTGTTTCTAGCGAGTTGATTTGATGGTTAAGTCAATATGAGGTCTCATATAAAGAATTCTAGAGAATAAAATGCATGTATTATATATTAGGTGATCGGTGCAATATCAAAATAGATGTAATAGGCTAGATCTTCCGAACTGGGGCCTATGAAGTAGATATGCAAAGGAGAATAAGAGGTCAAGAAGGGGCCAAGCCTTTAGCATGGCAATGAGCCTCTGACGATTAAGTTAGTAAGGACGTTCGTCGGTGACTAGAGTGAAGGTTTTTCTTTTGGTTGGAGACTAATTTTTAGTAAAAGAAATGAGATGAGAGAATGTAGAGATTCATCTACCTGAATTGCATGTCAATTCTTCTTTTTTGTATGACTTTGAGTGGGATAAAGCTGCCATCTTTCCATGAAAAAGAGTTTTCTAATAGTTAGCCTCTTTGATTAGCATGATAGGTGCAAAAGTAAGGGGCGCATGGTGTCTGTCTTGTCCTTATAAGTGTTAGGTGAGAGCTATGTCAGAATATAGGGCGAGCCGATTGAGGAAGTGCCTTTCCGCCAGCTGATGTGATGTTTGTACCAGGAACTCTTGACCACTTGAGGGTTGGCTTGCCCAGCAAGTTGCTTGTGGCTGAAATAAGTTAAGGTCCCTCAAAGCTTCTTCGCCTAGCGCACATGAGCTATGAGCCTATTTGGATCTGCTTAGTGGGTTTCAACTTTTCCTTCAGGGCCTTTAGGGGCCTAGGGTACATGTAAGACTTTGGTCCTCAAGGCCCAGTTATAGCAGGAGAGTCATTTTTGTCCCTCATAATTAGGATTTCAAGAGAAATCTATATTTTTTTAGTAGATGGATTATGTATGGGATAGAGATGGCAAAATTCATTTGACTGAATAGAATCCGTCTTAGCCCGAATGGTAATTGAGTAGGATGAAATTGAGTCTTTATTTCGTCTTACTCCGATATTAGCTTCAATTTCACAAAATTAATATATATAAATATAATTATTTTAATTATTTATTTTCTTAAAAATTATATTATTAAGTAGTTAATTTTATTATTATTATTATTTAAATATTATTGGCTATGAAATTTGGCACAAGGGTAATTTAGCAATTGCACAAGCGTACCACATGCAATATAGGTACATGAGCCTATGTAATACGCCTTTCTGACTTTTTATCGAAGGATTGTAGATTTCCAAATTTACTTACCACAGTATGTTTGGATTTTCAATAGAAATTAATAGGCAAGTAATTGAAAAAGTAATAGTAACTATGGAATAACTAAGGAACAAAAGGATTTTATTGATCATAGGCAATAATTAGAGAAAGCTTGAAAACAGAGAGCATAAAAGAGAAACTTTACTTGATGGGGCTAATAAAAAGGCATAAGCCTGTTGAGTGGTAGATTGGTTGGGGCTTGTACCATAGACTCCTCTTTGTTTAAATAGTTCTGTACACAAGACAACTATTCCACTAATTCCACCACTGAGTAACTGCTGTCCCATTTCCACAATGCTCAACTGCTGATAACCTCCAATAACTGTTATCTCTCTGAAATTATTCATAGCTATTTGGAATGTCAATCGTCTTTAGACTTGGTCTGTAGATCTCCATAGGCCTTATTGTTCAATTTGAGCTTTAATTTTAATCGGTCTTTGATAATTTTGATCCCAAAAATATTATAGTGCAAATAAATATTAATTAATAATATATAAAATTTAATATAAATGTGTACAATATTTTATTAAGATATATAAATTATAGAATTTTAAAATTTTTATTTCTGCTCTAAAAATTATTTAGCCGTTCCACCTCTACTCGACGGCTCATATGAATGAACCTATTAATTTCTTTGTGGGCTTTTGTTGCTTTTTGGCTTGGAATGGTATTATTATAGTAATTATATATCAACACTGAACTGAATTGATCCACAATCTATGATAACATTAAAAGTGGGTAGATAGGCATTGTTTGCTGGAACAATGCTCCATTCTCACAAAATTCCACTTATACCACTAATTTCAAGTTCCCCCTTAATCCAAACGGCGATGTATTGCATGTGAATTCTCATTTTTAGTGTTTTGTCTTTTTCCTGTTATTTAGCATGTTTACAAGTGGAGAATAATACAACAAAATAATATTTGCACTGTTTGTTGCGGTTTCCATTTTGCCTTTACTTCTTGAAAATTAGTTTATCAAAACAAGAATATAATAATTAGCACTATCGAGCTGAGTTCGATTAAACAAAGAATATTGATTGTGTATTGAACTAGAAAGATTTGAATGAATAAAGCAAATTGAGAATGAGATAATTTTCCCAGAAATTTTATTAAAAGTAGATAAATTGCAATGTAATTGACTCTGCCTTTGAGCCCTTACAATTAGAGTATTTATAAAAAGCAAGTTTTTAATCTTATTTGAACAATAAGTAGGAGAGTCTAATCCGAACAGGACATTGATTTGGCTTTATTTGTGTTAATTCGTCTAGTACGCCTAGTGCGAATATGAAATTGATCACTCCCCCTTTTAAGATAGGCTTTATTGGTTATGTAGTACTTGTTAAACCTGAGCCCATTTTTAGCCTATTTTAATTCCTCATCAAGCACTATTTAACATTTTGGCCAAAAAAATAAAAAATAAAAAAATAACACTAATTAACAATCAATATTTTATATACATCAAAACATAATTTAGCAGTAAGCAATTAATATTTGATTGAATGGTATTAAAATCATTTTCAAAATATAAAATCTCATATTTGAACTTTAATCAAAGCCAATTTTTTTTTAAAAGAATAATAAATAGTTTAATTATTTCTTATTGAATGATACAATAAATTAACATTTCTATAATTCACATTTTAAAAGTTAATAAAACTTTCTTTTAATATAATAAATTTCGATAGCATTTGAATTTTTGTCAAAATTATGATATATCAATTTTGAACCTAAATTGGAAGAAAATTTATTTAAAATGTTTGATTAAACATTGAATTTGAATGTCATTAAAAAATATTATTTTGATATAAAATTTAAAATTCAACGAATCTCTAAATCGTTGTACATAAAAAAAATTATATATTCAAGTCACATGCTCTTCCCTTTGGGAATGAAACCTTTTTCAATATCTTATTTTTCTCAACAATAAATCACTTAATAGTTGAGTATCTCTTTTCTTAATTTATTTTTTAAAAATTATTTATATTATATGACTTTTTAATTAAATTGTAACTAAAATTCAAACAGGTCAAGTAAAGAGTTATATCTAATAAAGAAAACATGAATTAAAAAGAATGGGGTTAGTGGGTACTGTTCGCTTTAGCAATTCTCCATTCCCACATTCTTTTTATGCCCCAATTTTCATATTCCCTCTCAATGCAAACGACATCGTATTGCATGTGAACTCTTATTTTCGACAATAAGTTTGCAATGATGCATATAAGGTATCAACTGAATTAGATGTCGATATATTTACTATTTTCTTATATTTGTTATTTTTAAATATTAACAAAAAAATTTCATTATTTCAAGCTAGCTACCTGGTTGTTCCATATAATAAATTTATTGTTTTGCTAAAATTATGATTATGGCTTTTTATATTTGAATGATAATAGACACTTGTGTTGAATAAATTTGATATTATATTTTATTATTGCATTTTCATATTCATCTTTAATATGAATATTAGTTTATAAATGTTTATAACTCAATCTATTATTTGATGCTGATTACATATCCATTAACTATTTTTTTATTATCTAAAGAGGTATTAAATGGTATATTTATATGTTTTAAATTTTAAATATATTTTACACTTTGATAATTACTATTAAAATTAAATATTAAAAATTCGTACACCCAAAACTCTTGCGAGGGTTAGTGTCTAGTTCGCAGATCAAGTTTGGTGGATGAGCATTGATAATCGGTGTTATCACAAAGCCTTTAATACTAAACCCGAGCCACACTCACACGTGCCCATCATAACGTGTCAATAATTCATAAAATCTTAACACTACGTGTAGAAACGTTAGTTACTTTGCATTGCATGGAGACATTTAATTCTTTCATCTTCCAAGTTCCAACCATATATATCCATATCCTTCATATAAACTTGGTCCTCTTCCTCTCTCTCTTCGTCTTTAAAGAAACACAGCATAGTAAAGATTTATACATATTAATTATTATTACGAAAATATGACTGATTTAAGAGATGAACATGGTAATCCTATTCAACTCACAGATGAACATGGTAACCCAGTTCAATTAACTGATGAATTTGGTAATCCAGTTCATATTACTGGCATAGCCTCCTCTAAACCTTTAACCCTTGGAACTGTTGTTCAAAGCGATGTAGCAGATACTGGCATCTTGGCTAGTTCTGGTGTGGAGGATGCACCCAAGAATCAGACCGGTGAGCATGTTGGCAGTGATGAGGAAAAGCATATCAAAGAGGAGCAGCAACAGGAGCAGAAGAATGAGGTTTCTAGAGACGTTGAAAGATCTACCAGTTCAAGTTCCAGCTCGGTAAGAAAAGACTAAGGCTCAGTCTGTTCGCGGAAAATATATATTTTTCCGCATTTTCTGGCGTTTTTATCGTTTTAGAAAATTAGTTAACATAAAATATTTTCTAGATCAATGAAAAATCAAGCTCTTTTTTTTTTTTTTTTAAGGATAATGACTTTCTTGACTTTCTATTTTTAAAACAAAAAGTCATTTTTGGAAATTTGATAAATTTATTATAATAAAAAAATATATAAATATACTTTATTAATGATTGCATCGGCAACCAGAAAATAATTAGTTCTTGAAAAATATTTTTTCTGAAAATTTTTTTAGGAAAATATTTTTCACAAGTTAAATTTCTGTTTTTTTTTTTTTGAAGTTTCTATTTTTTTATGCATCTAAATGAATATAGAAAGCGGTTTTCTAATTAAGGAGGTAATTTTTTTTTTATAATTAATATCATATAATAAAAAATATATAATTATTAGTTAATTAATTTGTTAATTAACATCAAATGTTTATAGAGCTTATTTCTTCTCCTAACAAACAAGAAAAGAAAACTCTTCTTTGAATGCAATAAGCCAATATATAATTTAATTTTGAGAAATTTAGAAAGTAATTAAGTGATTAATTACATTCATTGATAATTGATAAAAAGTTGAGGTCATGCAAAATTAAAATATATTTATTTTTGTTTTCTATTAGAACCATTTTATTAATCAACTGTTAGTGATGTCGTAGTCCGAGGACGATGGCCAAGGAGGGAGGAGGAAGAAGAAGGGATTGAAGGAAAAAATAAAGGAGAAATTAACTGGTGGAAAGCACAAGGAAGAGCATGAACAGACGGCATCTTCCACCGCCGCCACCCCAGGCGATGCTCCAGGCGGTGCTGGTGGTGGTGAATACCATGAACATGAGAAGAAGAGTGTGATGGAGAAGATAAAAGAGAAGTTGCCTGGCCATGGCCAAGGTCACCATACCCACTAAATTAACTATATAACTATATATATATATATATATATATATATATATAAAAGAGACTCTGGAATTTGTATGTTTTTATCTTAGCTGATGTTGGGATGAATTGGATTGTTGTAGTATGCAGTTTGTATTTTTCCTTTTTCGATCAGGTGCAATGGGTGTGAAATTAATAATGTATGGTTGGGCGCATACCCAATGATATATATATATATATATATATATATATATATATATATATATATATATATATATATATATATATATATATATTTCATTATACAAGATAAATGTAGTTTATAAATATAGTTTTAGTCTAAAGTCTGTGTACAGTTCTTCAGAGATGTGAGGGTCTTAAGATTTGTACCATAACTAAATATTTATATCACGTATTTATTTTACATGGCACTATCACTTTGTTTCTTTGTCATTCTGTTCCTCTGAATCTTCCTCATTTTTACGGGCTGTGGACTGCAAAGCAGGAGGTGTGATATGTCCTGAACGGGATAATTCTGTACATGATGAATAACACTCTGCTGCATTTGAGGCATAGATTGGAGGAATGGTGGAGTCAAATACAGCAGAAGCAAGGTGGTAGGGTGAAATTTTAAACATTTTAAAATTTTATTTCATCCAATTTTAGTCTAAACGTTCATTCAAGCAATTAATTAATTTGTGTGTTAAACACACGTGCATAAAAAGAAAAAAGAAGAGTAATTATATTATCTCTTGTATGTTCTTTCTTTTTTTTTTAAAAAAGTTTCCCAAGTATAAAGCCTTTAAATCATCCATACCTAGTTTATCTCTAAGTTACCTTAGTTTCTTTGGTGTTCTTGAATCTCTATCTTAGTTGCTTAATTTTGATTCAAGATCTTTCTCAAAAATCTTTTGGAAGACAAGGTTTCTCTTTAATTTGTTTTGAACTGAACTCATTTTCAAATTGCAAGCATTTATTCTTTCACCAAAAAAAAAAAAAAAAAAAGATAAAAAACAAAAAAACAAAAAAGAGAATTGAAGATCAAAAGAAAAATTGAAGAAACCTTTTCTTTATTTTTCTTTTTCTCTCTCAACTTCTCTCTATAAAATGCTTCAAGATGAAAAATGATGTTCACTCTATTTTTTTATCAACATAAAAACTTATAGCTTTTATATCTTGTAAAAGACTTAACCATTAAGTTTTTGCACCAAAAGACCATTTCATCCTTTTAACTCATCATTAGGTGAAGGGGCAAATATGAACTTTGTCTTTTCAAATGATGAAATGACTATTTTATCCTTTAGGATAAAATGAATATTTCCATTAGCTAAAAAGATGCAATTATAATTTTAACTTTAATAGAAAATTCTCTAATATCTAAACCCATTACATAGGTTTATAAATAGTGAATTTTCTCTAATATTTAAATTACCTCTTTTCCATATTAGGTATGAGCTTAAGCCATATCTCATGTGTTAAGAGTTTTCACTAAACTTAAAATTAAGTCTTTGATTTAATCCAAATCAATTTCAATTTAATCTTTCTCAGTTGCATCATATACAAATTAAGATTTAATTGAATAAAAACCTTTATAAATTAAATATCAGGACGTGCTAGAATCCTTATAAATTTAATTAAATGTTTAATCATTTTACCACTAACCAATTCATTAAACACTTTAATTAATTATTAAGATAAACTTTTTACACTTGTAAGGTGATCACTATTAGGTGTGTGACTTTTTAGGTTCATGTCTAATTAACAATGGGAACAAGAAATTATTTTTCTCTGCTAATGTGAAATCCGCACTTCACACTTAGTCCCATAAGTCATGAGTGACAGCTAGCATTCCATGTCACGACTATTTAATTAGAAATGAATATATATAGTTGATAACTTTAAACATCACATGGATTATCAATCATAAATTATCATGCACTAGAATCCCTTCATTAAAGATCCCAATCTCGGCTAAGATAATGGTTTATGTCAAACCATAATGTGCCTCAATTTTATATCTTTATCTCGATTCTAATTCTCGATGAGATTAGATTCCTACTAGAAACTCTTTCTAGTGAATCTTATTGTATTAGCCAAAAACTTAGGTATAAAAAATAACCAGATAGTATAGGATTTTAATCTTGTTTACTCGAGGTAATGAATTCTATCTTGGTGATCACTTACCTCCATACATAACAAATTAGAATTATCACATGCCATATATTCATGCATGAATAGTACGTCTATGTAAGCAGTAATAATCCTAACCACCTATGTATGAGATATAGTATCCCTCAAATCAAAGGATTATATAACGAGGATATTACGGAGGATACTGGTACTGCAACCAAATAGGAAGATTTATTTCTATACTTCTTATTTGATATTGTATATATTTGGCTTGTATTTTCTTCATGTTTAGTTGTTGTAAATTCTCTATAAATACTGTTTTTGTAATTTCATTTTAATATATACAAGAAATCTTCTCCTATTTTCTTCTTTTCTCAACTTTCTTATGGTATTAGAGCCATTGTTGCTCTAACTAGCCAAGTCATCAAATATGGATGAAACTCCTTCTACAAAAACCTCTTCTTCTTCTACAACAAACAAAACACCAGTTATAAACTCCTTTGAAAATTCAGGTTCACTTATTGCTATCAATACTTCAACCCAGCTATCTCTCAAGCTAAATTCCTCAAATTATTCTTCATGGAAATTTCAATTCCATGCATTGCTTATTGGTTACGATCTTATGGGTTACATTGATGGGACAAATCCATGTCCACCTTCACATATTGATAACAACTCAAATCTAGCTTACATACTTTGGGATCGATAAGACAAACTAATCCCTAGTCAATTGCTTCCTCTCTTACACCCAATCTCATTCCTTTTGTTGCTTTCGCCAAAACTTCAAATCAAGTCTGGACTATCCTCGCAAACACATATGCAAAACCTTTCAAAGGTTGCATAAATCAACTTAAAGAACAACTCTGACTACTTCACAAAAGTACTCAGTCAATTACTGAGTACATACAAAATGCCAAAATCTTGGCTGATGAACTCACTCTATTAAGCTACCCACCTTATCATAAGGACTTTATACTCTAAATTCTTAGAGGACTCGGGGATGAATACAAATATATTTTCTCTGCTATACGAGTTCATGAAACTACTATTTCTTTTCATGAACTACATGAACTTTTGATCAATCATGAAGCTCATCTCAAATATGAGAATAAAAAAAATACAAAGCTGCCTGTCAATGCTTATACTGCAGACAAACCAGCGAACACCTCATCAAATTCCTCCTTTAATCCCAATCTCAATCAATCACACATCCACAATAATCGCTCTACCTATTCTTAAAATCCAACCTCTCAAAATCCAAATTCAAATTATCAACCCTGTCCCTATCTTGGTAAGTGTCGGTTATGTGGCCAATAAGGTCATTTGGCAAAACGGTGCAAAGTTTACAAATACACACCTTGGTCTTTTCATGCCAATTCAATCTTTAGAAATTATGTTCGCTTAAATCCCACTGCCAATATTGCGTTAACATCAAATACTACAACTCCTTATTAGCTTCTTGATTTTGGTGCCTCTCATCATGTCACATATGATCTTCAAAACTTGTCACTTCATGATGATTACCATGGCAAAGATGATATTCTTATCGGTGATGGTACAAGTCTTTCTATTACACATACCGGTTCCACCACTCTTTCTTCTCCTTCAAAATCCTTTCATCTTTTTTATATTCTTTGTGTGCCTATTATGAGTACCAATCTTATTCAGTTTCTAAGTTTTGTTTACAGAATAACACAAGCATTGAATTTTTTAATGATTATTTTCTTGTGAAGGACCAAACCACAGGGGCAATACTAACGTGAGGTGTCATTAGGAATGTGTTGTGCGATTTATGCAAGTGCACAGATCGTTTACAAGTAATAAAGTGATGAGTGAGTATCGTTCCCACGAGTAAGGGTTTGTCAAGTACCAATTTTAAGATTACTCTATTATTTAGAAAATCAATTATGAGATTTTATATTTTAAACTAAAATGAAATTGAAGTGAATAAATAATGATAAATATGAAAATAAGATTAAAGGTTTAGGATTTAGAATTCATCAATTGATCACATATGATTTTTTTATAATTTTTAGATGGATTATTTTTACTGAAATTAATGATTAGATTTTCCTAAATTATATGATGTTCTCTCTCAAGATACAACATATGTGTTCATATTAACCTTACGTCTACTATCGTGATCATAAGCAATTAACATAAACCCATTAAGTTTTATGGAAATCCTTTTAAAAATCACAAAAGAGTGTTCTTATCTCTAAGCAACACATACCCTAGGTCTAATATCTTAATGAACTAATATTGTGTTTCCACTCTCGCTACTTCACACAATATCTTAAATCATGCAATTAATGGCCAGTTAATTATAAGCATTAAGTTCTAAGATAAAAGATTAATTCCAACAATCAAACCAATCAATTAAATATAAATAATCATATGTAAATCAAAAGATTACATCTAAATCCTAGAAAAATAAATTTAGCTATTCATAATTAAAAGAGAAGAAACAATTAAATTAACAATAAACATAATAACAACTTATAATTAAATTCAAGATTAGAGTTTAGAAAGAACTTGTTTTGGGATACAATCTTTAATGAACTCAAGCTTCCAAAAACTCCTCCTCTTGATCAAAATAAAAAATAAAACTAATCTACTCTAAGAAAGGATATGAAAATCTCTCTACATATTTTTTTTTGATGGATTTTCTTTGATGTTATTTCCCTTTGCCAAACATGGTATTTATAGACATGTTTGGTGGAAGAATTCAAGTTTCATTAAAATTCTTACATCAAAAATTCAACATTGATGGTTAGGTTGGCCACCAACCATTGAATTCATTTATCAATATTCAAAAATGGTTAGGTTGGCTACCAACCATTGAATTTTGGCCACCAACCATTGAATTCCTTCATCAATATTCAAAAATGGTTAGGTTGGCTACCAACCATTGAATTTTGATCACCAACCATTGAATTTATTTCTCATAGATTGAAAACTTGAATCATTGCTTGCATCATTATTTTTATGACATCACCGTCTGCATCATTTATTTTATTGCATCATTGTGACATCATTTTGATATGCAAAAATAAAATAAAAATACTTAAAATATATTATAATTTATTTATAAATTGTCGAACTATTTATTTCTAAAAATAAGTAATAATATTATTACATTTTCGAGAACTGAGCTAAAATTTAAGTTTAAATAAATAAAATAACTCTAAAAATATAGAGTTATCAGAATGGCATTTATGAGTGGACTTCTCCAAAGAACTCGTCTTCTGCCTCACCTATTCTTGCATTCTCTATCGTCAAAACAACTCTCCCTCAATGGCATGCTCGCTTTGGCCATCCCTCTTCTCGTATTTTACAGTATTTAGTATCCTCTCTTCAGATTGATTCCTTAAACTCTTCTACTTCTGATTTTACATGTAATTCATGTCATTGCAATAAAATGCACAAGTTACCTTTTTCTACTTCAATGTTAACTAGTTCAGCTCCTCTAGAACTTGTATTTTCTGATGTCTAGACATCTCCTACTATTGCTTATGATGGTTCCAAATATTACATTGTTTTTGTTGATCACTTTACTCGTTACATATGGTTTTATTCACCGCAAAAGAAATATGATGTGTACACTATCTTTGTTCATTTTAAATCTATTGTTGAGAAATTTTTTCAAGTACCTCTAATCACTTTATATATAGATAATGGTGGTGAATATATTGGTTTAAAAGATTTTCTTGCTGACAATGGTATATCTCATCTCACAACTCCACCACACACTCCAGAACATAATGGTTTTTCTGAAAGGTGGCATCGCCATATAGTTGAAATAGGATTATCTCTACTTCATCATTCATCAGTTCCCATTACCTTTTGGTCGTATGCCTTTGCTTGTGTAGTATACCTTATAAACCGTATGCTTAAGGTAAACATGCCCATGTCCTCTGCCTATGAAAAATTGTTTGGTCATCCACCTAATCTATCAAAACTACGAGTCTTCGGGTGCCTTTGCTATCCGTGGCTACGACCATACAACTCTAATAAATTAGAGGATAAGTCTCGTCCTTGTGTTTTTCTTAGTTATTCAATCACTCAAAGTGCTTATTTATGTTACAATCTCGGAACTCAAAAACTATACACATCTCAACATGTTCAATTTGTGGAGACTATTTTTCCTTTCCAAAGCTACTCGTCTTTGTCTCCATCTACATCAACTAACGATGTCCACCCCACATACTCTTCTCTGGTCCACTCATATGTGCCTGCCTATGCTTCACTACTGCAAGGTATGTCCTCTCCGCCTTCTTCTTCTAATTTTTCTCCTGGTCTTTTTGATTTGTCACAGTCCAGGTCCCTCGCATTTTCATCCTCTCTATCTTTTTCACCGGATTCAACTACTACACACTCTCCATCATCAACTAATGACATCAGCTCCATTGCTCCAATCCCTTCTCCAACTTCCTCTCCTGCCCAATAAACTCAACTCGCTCTCCATGAACCATACGAACCACCTATTCCTCACCCTATGATAACTCGATCCAAACATAATATCTTCAAACCCAACGCCAAATACTCCCTTACTATCGTGGTCAACTCGAACCTTGAACCAACTTCCGTTTCGCAAGCACATAAATCTTCACATTGGTGAGATGCAATGTCTGCTAAGTTCAATGCTCTACTTCAAAATGGTACTTAGGAATTGGTCCCATCTACCGATTCTCAGAATCTTGTGGGATGCAAGTGGGTGTTTTGCATTAAGCGAAATCCTAATAGTTCTATAGCTCACTACAAGGCTCGTCTAGTTGCCAAGGGTTTTCATCAGAGGCCAGGTATTGATTATCATGAAACATTCAGTCCAATCATTAAACCTACTACTGTTCATATTATTCTTTCTTTGACAATCTCTCAAGGGTGGTGTTTACGACAACTTGATATTAATAATGTTTTTTACATGGTCATATATCTGAGGATGTTTTCATGGCTCAACCCCCTAGATTTGTGGACTCAAATTTTCCTCATCATGTGTGTCATCTTAAGAAGGCTATTTACGATCTCAAGCAAGCACCACGTGCTTGGTACACAGAGCTGCGATAATTTCTTCTTTCTATTGGGTTTACTAATTCTGTGTTTAACACTTCTTTATTTATTTTGCACTCTAAGCATCTCACATTGTATTTACTAGTGTATGTTGATGATATTATCATCATTAGCAATAATTCTAAGGTTGTTTAGTCACTCATTACAAAGTTGGCCTCTCGGTTTTCTATCAAAGACCTGGATACTCTCTCTTATTTTCTTGGTGTCGAAGTTCTTCCCACTTCTCATGGTGTTCTTCTTAATCAACGAAAATATATTCAGAATCTTCTTCATAAGACAGGCTTGAGCACTGTTAACGATGTTACTACTCCTATGTCACCTTCGGTTCCTTCTCTAACTGAGGCTGTTTCTCTTTATGATGCTTCTGAGTATAGATGGGTGGTTGGTGCCTTACAATATCTCCATCTTACATGACCAGATATCTCATTTGTTGTCAATCATTTATCTCAGTTTATGCATAATCCAACTACTGCTCATTGGACTATAGTGAAAAGAGTGCCTCGCTATCTTTAAGGTTTTATTCATCATGGTCTCTTGCTTCGTTGAAATTCTCCTCTCTCTTTGCATGCTTTCTCATATTCAGATTTGGCAGGGAACCCCGATGATCGTACGTCTACTACTGCTTATGTTGTTTTTCTTGGTTCCAATCCTATTTCTTGGAATTCAAAGAAGCAGCGCTTAGTTGCTTGGTCTTCAACTGAAGCCAAATATCGGGCTATAGCATCCACTACCGCCGAGCTTACTTGGGTTCAATCTTTACTTTACGAGTTGCATGTTTCAATTCCTTCATCGCCTACCATCTATTGTGATAATGTTGGTACTACTTATTTTTGTGCCAATCCTGTCTTCCATTCATGGATGAAACATATAGCTATTGACTTCCACTTTGTACAAGACAAAGTTCAACAAGGTCTTCTCCGCATTTTTCATGTTCATTCGAAGGATCAACTTGCTGATGTGCTGACCAAACCATTGTCTTATTCTTGGTTACATGAACTTCGCAACAAGATTGGTGTTACCAGTACCACCATCTTGAGGGGGCATAATGAGGATATTCAGGAGGATATTGGTACTGCAACCAAATAGGAAGATTTATTTCTATACTTCTTATTTGATATTGTATATATTTGGCTTGTATTTTCTTCCTGTTTAGTTGTTGTAAATTCTCTATAAGTACTGCTCTTGTAATTTCATTTTAATATATACAAGAAATCTTCTCCTATTTTCTTATGTTCTCAACTTTCTTGTTATATGCACTATTATGATTAAGATGATGAATAATTGACAAGTAGTAAAAACCCCATATTATTATCATCTAACGTCATAGTTCGACTATTCTTCCTACAAATATCTACGTGTTTATATCGACATCACATGTCAAGTAGCATGATACTCACTGCCTCTATAATCATTTGTATCACATACTGATTATAGAAAACAAATAGAGGTGATAGTATTCCGAAATTAATGATACCTAATTATTAATCCTATGACTATGAATATATTAAAATATTTATACAAGAATAATATGTCTCTTATATTCTCAATACTTGATAATAGATTCTCTTACAAATATTTAATGATTATATTTAATAATATGAAACTCTTTTTACATTATAAATATATTTATTATGCAATTAAAGATTAATATCTATTATTATATGACTTTTAGAACACATACTATCATATATGTGTTTGCAAAGCATACCGTATAGTAGGCTCCACAAGGAATCAAGGGAGGATACATCCAGGTTTTGGTTAAAGTGAGCCTTTTCATGGACTCGGAAGAGAAGTATACAAATCAAAGGCACGTTAATTAAAAAAAAAAGGTGTCCTTTCTTGGTAAGTTTGAAAAGTTTAATGAACCAATAGAAAAATTCTGACGTTTAATTGAATCATTAGCATCTCTCATGCCTATTTAAATTTCTATAATAACCTAAATGAAATTTACTCTCAAGACCGAGCAGCAGGTTGGTCAATCTCCTGTAATAAATAATTTTCGCAGATCGACAGCGCCGATACATATGGTTGTTAATGATCCAAAGGGCACCTTAATATGTAATTAAAGTGCTTACTGTTGTCTATTTTTTTTTATCTAATGTCGGATAAAATTTAATAATAAACATAAGTAAATTTTTTTGAACAAATAATATTTTTTTTAACTGTATTGAACAATTATTTACTTTTAAACTAAAAGGGAAAAATATTTTACAATCTAATATTAAAGAAATACAATATTTAACAGTATAAGCTAGTCTTATATATTATGAAATAGTTTAATGATAAATGCATATATAAATCTAAATAATAGATTTAGATTTGATTTTTAAATCAACTAAAAAATAAAAAAGGTACAAACTTGTCTTTGTAGCACATTTGTAAATCCAATTCCATAATATCTCATGAATGAATACCGCATTAAAGCATCTCTAATGGTGCTCTTTATTTTAAATAGCATATTTTATTTAATAGAGAACATCTAATCGATAAAGAAGAGAAAATTTTATTTAAATCTAATAGACTTTTTATATTTTACTTTATTTCATAAGTATTAATTATTTTAATTTTTTATTCTTTTACTTTGTCAAATAGAAAAAATAGTATTAAAATTATCTTAAATAAAGTCTATAAAAATTTGTATTGTATTAATTAAAATTATAATAGAGAGTGATATTTGGCAATTTATATTATAAACTCGGTACTATGTAACATTATAGACCATGAACCACAATAAGTATTATATGCGTAGTAAAATATTAATATAATAAGTTAGAACAATTTGTTAACACACTAATCTTGGGACCTAGAGGTCACAATTTTTTTTTTCATTTTTCATTTATTCTTTGTTTTTTTCTCTTTTTTTATTTATTCATTTTTTTTCTTTTTCAATTTTTTATTTATTCTTTTTTTTTTTCAATTTTTTTCTTTTTTCTTTTTCCTTTTTAATATCAAAAATATTGAAAAAAATTATATTAATAGATGAATTTTTTTATTTGATTCTTATAATGATAATTAATTTTAATATTATTAATTTTTCAATGTAATTTTTATTTATGAATTTTAGCATTTTTTGGGTTATTTTTTTACTTGATTTTTAAAAATAATTTAACAAAAAGATAAATATCATATTTATCTTTTTTATGACAATAAATTTTTAAAAATCAATTTTTTTAGATAATAATAAATTCATTAAAAATTCACTATCAAATATAATTTATATGATAATCATATTCACCACTTATAAGCAATATGTTAATTAAATTTTACTTATAAATTCATCAAATATATAGTGTAAATTCATTATTTGTAAACTGTAAATTTATATTAAATTTTAAATTATCAGGTTTATTAGATTTAAAATTTAGCTTTATCACATATAACTATCAAATTCATTAGATATAACGTTCAGATTCATTATATATCACTTGCAGATTCATTATCTTTTACTGTTAAATTTATGATTTAATTATTCTATAATTTAATTTTATTCATTTTTCATATTTATAATTTTCATTCTTTAATATTTCACATATAATTTTGAAGTTTATTAAATTTAAAGTTTAGATTCATCACATACAACTATCAAGTTTATTAGAAATAACGTTTAGGTTCACCATATATCACATGCAGATTCATTATCTGATACTGTCAGATTCATGATTTAATTATTTTATAATTTAACTTTGATTTAATTGTTTTATAATTTAATTTTATTCATTCCTCATATTTATATTTTTTATTTATTAATATCTCACATATAATTATGTGGTTTATTATATTTAAAATTTAGGTTCATCACGTATAACTATCAAATTCATTAGATATAACATTCATGTTCATTATATATCACATGCAGATTCATTATTTTTTACTATCAGATTTATGATTTAATTATTCTATTATTTTTATTTTATTTATTCTTTATATTTATAATTTTTATTCTTTAATATTTCACATATAATTATAAGATTTATTATATTTAAAGTTTAGATTCATTACATATAACTATTAGATTTATTAGATATAACGTTTAGGTTTATCATATATCATATGCAAATTCATTATCTTTTACTGCCAAATTCATGATTATAAATCAATACTAAATTATCTATTTTTTTATTAATCAACAACTAGCTCTGTTATTCTGATCGAATAGAATTCAAAATAATATAAATAACATGTTTATTGTTACGCCCCGAACCCGAGGGCACGTGACTGGCACTAGGACACGGGACATGCACGTGGCTACCAGTGCCCGTAGTAAGCCTAACCCAAATCACAAGACAATAAGCCCAAAACACACAACTGAAAAGCCCAACTGGAAAGGGCTATGGGCCCAAATAAGGTAAGCAGAACCAAAAGATTCACAACATAACACACTTATCAAATTAGCCCAACATCATTTATTCCATGTATTCCAGAAAGATAATAAATTACAGAAAGGTTTTGCTTAACCCCAAAAATTACATAACTGAAATAATACATAAAGCTCAATTACAAAGTGTAACATTGCGGAGTTCTAGAGTTACAATTACAAATGTACTTCTATTATATACATTTCTGAATACTCAATAATATAAACTACTGCCGAAGAGAGACTGGCAGTCTATTCAATTACAATTCCTTCACCAGCTCATTCCTTGACCTGAAAGCAACAAGATGAATAGGAATGAGCGTTCGACTCAGTGAATGATACCAGCTAATATATTAAATTGGTATCCTACAGATAAATTCTAATGCACATGATATGCACTGTGTCATAAAGACAGACAAATCATCAAATCAAGCAAGGATGGGGTATGGTCCACAGTACCACACTGATACTCAGTACTCAATATGGGGAGCCGATCCCCCTACTTTGGCTCTCTGAATCCAAATAATCTATCTCTTATATCCAAGGGGCCCGGCCGTCGCTGGTCTGTACCACGCAGCCCTGACCCGACTGACAGCGGCCCTGGCGATGAGCAGGCCCGGCCAGCATCCATCAGTCATAGCTCATCTTCTGAATCTCATCATAATCCAATAATAATCATAACAAATCCATAATCCTAGGTGGTACTGTATTCTCTCGACCTCCATCCATCAATCACATCATTGTATGGCATAAAATACAGAATATCAATTCATCATTCACAGTCAAATGTTGCATGCTTATAGATGCAGTAGTAGTGCATAATATACATATATATATACACACAGCAATGCATATGAAGTGAAAACAGGATAATATATCAGTGAGTATCACTCACCTAACTGTCGACGCTTCCGACCGGCTTTCCTCAGAAAAGTAGCCTTTGAATCAGGAAGACGCTAGACACCGATACCTTGCAACAGAGAACATGATAAGAATTACACTCAACTCCAGAACAGACTCGATAACCTAACAAATACTCTAAGAACCACTAAACAAAGATTAACTTATATAACAACTGAAATACAAGGATTTTGGGTTAACCTTCACAAATTCTGAACATACGGACATCAAGGATCATGCCAGAACATCAAAACATAACCACTGGATCTCCCTACGCGCCGCCGCCACGCGCCGCCGTCGGCCGGCCACATGCCGATGCCGCCGGTGGCGGATCAGGGGAAACTCCACACCAGCAGGTTCACCTCAACTCCAGGAGCACAAAAACTGTCACCACTTGCAGACACTAGCCCTCCAGCCACCGAAAAATGCCTCCAAAGTCACGGTTTGGTATTTTTCGATCTCCTCCTCCGGTGGTCCTCAGGGGGCAAGGCAGGTACCAAAATGAAGCTCTCACCTCTAGGAGTAAAACGGCACGAAGATCGCCAAATTCCGCTGCCAGAATCGGCCGAAAAATGGATTTGAAGTTACGGTGGCCAGCGGTACTTCTCTCCTCGCGTACGTCGCCGTGCCGCCGCCAATCATCGAGCTGCCAGCTCCCTGGAGGTCGCCAGTCCTCCTTCTACCCAGCGGTGGTGGCAGTGCTCACCACCGCCCGCCGGAACATCTCCAACACCCACTCTCTCTCTCTCGGCCTCTCCCTTTCTCTCTCCTCTCTCCTGTTTCCCGTTTCCCATTCTGCCTCCAAAACTCCCCGTTTTTGCTTCCCCAAACTGACCAATCCCAACCTTCCATTTCTTCTTCTTTTTACTTAAAGCAGATTATGTTTATATATATATATATACACCAAACCATATAATATATACATATAATACTACACGTATACATACATATATATAAATTACCAAGAATAATCATAATAATAATACTACTAATAATATTGATAATAACAATAATAATAGTAATAATAGTGATAATAATAATAATAATAATAATAATAATAATAATAACAATAAGTAACAATAATTTATAATTTACATATTAATAATAATTTATAACATATACTCATAAATATATATATATATCAATAACATTATTAACGATAATTATAGTAATTATATCGGAAATCCAAACTTTCGATAAAATACTATAATCAACTTATAATATTTATTAATACCTTTATTAATACTCAAATATCAAAATATAATACAAAATACAATTCTCCAAAAATCCACATTAACATTGTCATAATAATACAGTATTGTAATATTATATCAAAATTGCCATTAATAATACATATTCAAATAATATGAATATTTATAATTTAATAAAATATAATTCTAATTCTTACTTTAATAAGGAAAATAATAAAATAATATATTTTTGTACGAAAATAAAATTTTATAAAATAAATAAAAATTCGGTTTGTTTCATTTATTAAGTATTATTTATAGATTCATTAAATATATGATGTATATTTATCATTTGTAAACTGTAAATCCGTTAATTATATTAGTAAGAAAATAAATTATATTCTTTAAAAGTGACGAACTTATGCTCTATATCTTATAAATATATTATTTATAACTGATAAACTTATTATTTATGATCTATGAACTTTGATAGACTAGCTTATAACCATAAAAAATTTTAGATATTATTTTAATAATATAAATATTACAACAAAATTTAAATATAATAAAAATTAAAAATATTAATTTATAATTAATTAAAATAATTATTAATATATATTATTAATTTTATATAAATTTATAGAAAGTGAATTTTATTTGATGCATTAAATAATTTACCTAAATAAATATAAAATAATATTTAATAAGTCTATTAATTTTGTCAAATTCAACACAAATAAAGAATCAAACTGATAATTTTATAAAAATAAATAAATAAATATTTATAAAAAATTGAACAATTAATGTAATTTTTTCTTATAAAAATTAATATAAATTTAATTAGAATAATTAAACAAATAAAAAAAATTCAACTATTAATATAATTTTAATTGCAAATATTACAAACAAACAAAGCAAAAATAAAAAGAAAAAGAAAAGAAAAAAATAAAAAAAAAAACTAAAAAAAAAAAACTTTTGTTGGGGATTTGAACCTGCAACCTAAAAGGAGAAATATACTTGTTTTAATTAACTATACTAACTGGTATTTTTTTTTATGTTACTATCTATATGATAATTAAAGTTTTGAATATAGATTTATAATGCGAGGTGAACTTAGATCCATGATATAAGAATTCATGATATTTGGCTTTATAGATATAAAGAGTTAAATCGACTCTTTTTTTTTTATTTTTTAAAGATAAAGAGTTTATTAAAATTTTATTTTTTAAGATAATTTTTTATAATAAAAAATTTGATATTTATAAATAATGTATTAGAATACTCTTATTTAAGCTTCTCATTACCTTTTTTTTTCTAATTAAAAATTAAATTGGCAAGATGATGTAATAAATTTAAAGATTAAGTTAGCTTTAATCTTTTTAATTGATAATTTTTTTTATTTGATATAATTTAATAAAACTGGTAAAATTGTAACGAAAATTTTAAATTACGGTAAAATTAATTAAAAAATACATAAATTTTAGGATAAATATATTTATTAAGCCAACAAGATGGGCCAAAACGGTTCAAGTGGTGCAAAAATTTTTCAGGCTTAAGATTTGGGCATCACTTTTAGGCCCCAAATAATCCGTCTTGATCAAACATGGACTGAACCCGGCCCACTGGATGAACAGACGTAATCGGCCATCCCCTTCGCCGTTTCTCTGTTTCTTCTCTGTCACTACCAAACACAGCCTCTCTGTCAGTGTGTGTATTTCCATTTCCCGCCTAGTCAACATTCTCTTCTACTTCTACAAATGCTTTCTCAATCACAATCCTACTTCCTCTCTCAAACCACCACCAAATTCTTTCCTTTCTCTCAAACCAACTCCTCCGCCGCCGGCGCCACCACCGCCACTTCCTTCTCATTTCCGCCCTTAAAGATACAGCCCACTGTCTCGCTCCAACTCAAACCAAAATATACTTCCTTAATGACCTCAAATTCAAAACTTTCTGATCACTCAGATACTCTCCAATCACTACTCGCTGACGCTGACCTTGATCGATTCGCCGATGTCGCTAACAAGCTCGCTGATGCCTCCGGTGAAGTCATTCGCAAGTACTTTCGAAAGAAATTCGAAATTCTCGATAAGGACGATTTGAGTATGTGCAATATGTTTTTACACATTTATTCGATATATACTGAGCGCATTAAATGTATGAATTACTTTGATTCACTACAGGTCCTGTAACAATTGCGGACAAAGCAGCTGAGGAATCTATGGTTTCAATTATTTTGGAGAATTTTCCTTCTCATGCGATGTGAGTTTGCACATATTATTGATCTTTTTTACTAATAAACCTTTTCAATTAATGCTGTAATTAAGGAAGAATTATGATTATTGTAGTTATGGTGAGGAGAATGGGTGGAGGTGTAAAGAGAAGTTCTCTGACTATGTTTGGGTTTTAGATCCAATTGATGGGACAAAGAGTTTTATTACTGGTATGTTATGCTTCTGTGTCTATTCCTTTTTTTATATTGTCATCAAGATCTGATCTTTGAAGATTTTTCAGGTATAAGTGAATTCAATACTTTCAATTGTTTCAGGTAAGCCTTTGTTCGGTACACTCATTGCTCTACTGCACAGGGGTAAACCGGTAAGAATAACCTGTCTTTTGCTTGCAAATAAAGAAAGGGAGGAATAATTTCTTTTTAGTGCAGATAGATATTAAAATAGAAAATTATTTGTTTCTATGTATTTATGGCTTTTGAAATGAAAGTTTCTTTTTTTTTTTTTTTTCCACCTCTCAAATGTGAAAAAGGCTTGCCTAAATTACATTAGCATGATATTCTCAGAACATTTTAAGGCAGATTATAAGGAATTGAGTTATAGGACACAAGGCTGTGCGACTCAGCTTTTCCTTTCTGAATGGTTAAATTTGGTGCATTTTTAGCTTTTTATCTAAAGAAGATTAGTCTTTGTTAAAGTTGAGTGACCTATAGATGTTCTTGTTATTAAGAAACTAGAACTTCTCCCTTCTGGTATAACCATTAAGAAAGGTATGTTTGCAAAGACCTTGGGCCTGAAAACAGCTTATTGTATGGCTTATTGACTGTTCATTTTAGATTTAAATGGTTTGGTTAAATTTCTATCATTGTTCGTTTCTTTTTATCTCCAGAGTTTTCCCCCCTGTGCTTCTCTTGGTGAAAACATAACTAGGCAGTGATCTTTTCTAATACGTTGTTTGAGTATACATTATGAATGGTCAGTGATGTCCTTAGTATCTTTATCAATGTTTTTGGTTTGTATATCCGTATTTAAAACTCACTAATCACAATTATATTCTAGAGAAGTGCATGGTGAGTTTTGAATTGCATTGATAACTTTTATGAGAGTTATATTTTTCCTAAAGTGCCAGAAATGTCTTTACAGATTCTTGGCATAATTGATCAGCCTGTACTTAGAGAAAGATGGATTGGAATAAGTGGAAGGCCAACAACATTGAATGGAGAGAAACTATCTACACGCACTTGTGCGAAATTGTCACAGGCATATTTGTATGTTCTGAGTGTCTTTTGTTTGTCTTTCTATTTGAACAAAAAGGTTATGATTCAGGAAACAAAAACATGTGATCTAATTAAAGCATTTGCACCTTCGGTGATATAGTTAAATTTTGTCATCTGGATCACATGAGTTGTTCGTATCTATAACTCCTCTATTTTCTCTTCCCCTTGGTTAGGTACACCACTAGCCCCCATCTATTCAGTGGGGATGCTGAAGAGGCATTTGCTCGTGTTAGAAGTAAGGTTTGTATTATATGTTCAAAATGGGTTTTGACTAAGGTTTTTTTTTGAGTTTCTGTTCCAGTGGAATTTTTTGATAGATGATGTAACAAAAATACAAAGAGAATCACATGACAAAATAATCAAACAATGTGACTGTTGCAACTCTTCTTTAACTTGATGAGATTTAGGATCTATAATAATCCCACCTCTACGATCTTATCGTTACGGAGTTTTCCCAATTTGGATCCTCCATTTCTCTGTGTTTATCGATTGTAGGTGAAAGTTCCATTATATGGCTGTGACTGCTATGCTTATGCTCTTTTGGCATCTGGGTATGTGGATCTTGTAATCGAGTCCGGTCTCAAGGTATGTTATGCTCTTTTTGTCTGTATGTTGATTGGCTAGACTGATGTTTACTTGAGGATGGAGGATGAAAGACTGTTCCTAAGTACTCAAATTGGGGAAACCTTTCATGAGCTTTTCAGTATGGACTTTGGAGTAGGTGGCAGAATTTTGAGAAATGAACCATTTAAAGTAACCTGGAGAGCTATGTTTTAGTTTTATCATGATTAATATTATTCATTTTCATAAAGCATTTTGTGATGAATACTGGGAAAGTGCCCAAGTCTCTATAGGTTAAAATTAGATCAGGGTTGGCATTTGCATCTTAATAATACCAAGTGAGGTCTAATTTGATACAACAGGAGGATGGTGTTGTTGCTTAGTTATCATAAGCTCTGCAAAGCATGTGTTTTGAATAAACTTCATCCGTGCACATGCAAATATGATGAAATTATATTTTCTTTTCACCAGCCATACGATTTCCTGTCCCTTATACCTGTGATAGAGGGTGCTGGAGGTATTGTAACTGATTGGAAAGGAGATCATCTTTGCTGGGATGCTTCGCCAGGTTCTCATGCAACAAGTAGGTTTTACATTCTCCTGATTCAACCTAAAAGTTGGTTTCGTTTGGTTAATGGAATAGGATGACCTGGAAAAACTATTCTTGACTTTGGTTCAAATTTAAACTCAAAATATTCATTTCATGGAACAGCAAATTTATAACCTTAAAAGTTTTTATTGAAGTTTTCAATATGTAATAATTTATTATATGTGATAAATATTTGCCTAACTTATGAAATGCAAATTTTACAAAGAGTGAATAATGCTTATTCCATTCCATGAAATAGTTATTTCATTTCGCAAATCAAACGAGACCTCGATAATTTACTTGCATACCCTGGTCCTTCAACTCTTGCTTTATCTTCAGGTTTCAATGTGGTGGCGGCTGGAGACAAACAGATTCACCAACAAGCACTAGATTCATTACAATGGCATTAAAGATTTTCTGAAAATTGTGCGTCACCCCCTCGCCTGCCCACTTTTCTTTGGGATTGTTGGTGGGGCAAGTGAAGATGTAACATTTCTACAATACATTTTGAAGTTAAATATTTATTTTTAAGAGAGCAAAAACTTGGGGACTAGTAGAAATGAACAGAGTGAACTGTATTTATCATTTTCTCCTGCCATTATATCAAAGAAGAAATTGGCAAGAAATTTCCCCTTCAATTAACAATTGTAATATGAGGGTCCGTTTGGATAGATAATCATTGAAAATTATTGTAAATTTGAATTTGAGTTTCAATTATAAATCATAAGAAAGAGGCATGATGTCAAATTTTAAATGATCAATTATTTCAAATGCCTATTAAATGATCAATTATTTCGAATGATTATCTAAATAGATAATGAGAGAAACTGTACAAAAAGGTATTGGCAATTGCCAAGGAACATGGCGGCTACGAGCCAGAGATAGTAGGAGATGATGTAGCTGCTACGGGGTGATGAACTCGCGAGAGTTGTGCTTGTATAGTTCCTTTACATTCCTAATAAAAACCACAAAATCAAGGAGGGAAGCATCAAGAAAAATCACCATGCAACCTTATTCCAATTTGTTGGTCACTGGTAGGCAAATTTCATGTTGGCATGAATGTTATAAAGAGTAGACGTGTTTAAACTAGCAATAAAATAAATGTGAAATTGCGAGTTGACACACTAGTTATAAACCAAAATAAAATTAAAAAAGAAAAACAGTTTACTTTTAGGAAAAAAGAGTTAGTTTATTTTTAGTTGTCTTAGTATTTTTATATTAAATTAGTAGCTAACTGGTCAAATGCCTGAATTCTTGATATAAAAAATTATAACTAATTCATGTAAAATCCGTTTCAAAAATAAATTCAACGTCCCATAAATATTCATTTAATATAATATTTTTCAATATTGCAATGTCAAACAAAGCCTCAACTCGGTTTGAATGAGATCTAAACATTAATGACAAGGAATACATATAAATAAATAATTTTATTGGATCATTCAAGATCTCATGTCATCTCAATTCGTGAGGTAAGCCAAGCCACGTATTCCCTTCTAGTGGGGCACTAACTCTCTGGTATAAACGGTTTTTACGGCGGCAGATACTTCCAGAGAAGAGATAAAGTGTCAAGAAGGAAAATTATATTATGGATCTATATTCATATAGAATTATAGATTTTGGTATTCATGTTAATTATTGTTTGGATTTACACATGAGAAATAAAAAAACATAATATATACCTGTTTGCTCATCCGTTTTGTCTCTAAAGTTCTCTTCACGCTTATATAATAAAAAATCTATCGCTCTCTTGCAATTTTGAAAACCGTAAATCTTCACATTTCTTTTTGTTTGTTCGATCGCTTTGTTTGTGTTTGAATTGCTTTGTCTTCAATTTTTGTGGCATATTTGTCTGTATTGGAATTGCTGTTCTTACTTTGTATTATGAGTAAGTTTTTCGTCATTTTTTCTTTTTTTTAGTTAGTTTTTTGTATTTTTACTTCCATTTATTGATGTTTTAAAATTATTATGTTTTTTATTAATGTTTTATGATTTTTTTTTAGTGTTATGATATTTCAATTTTTTAGGGTTTTGTGTTTTTGAATTTGTTTATATAATTTAGTTCAATTTTAGGGTTACATTTTGTCTAAATGTATTTGTTTTGACAATATGAGCATATTTAGTTCAATTCGTGTTAGAATTTAGTAGAATGAAATGAGTTCTCATGTAAGTAAAGAGTAAAATTGTTAATAAGTTGTAGATTTATTAAAAAGAAAATATAAGTTCATCATTAGAATGGTGTAGGTTCATTAAGCATTGCTTATAGGTTCATCAAATATATGGTGAGATTCATCATTATAAAATGTAGTTTATAACTTATGAACATTTGAACCTAGGAACTTGTAGTTTTATAATTGATACTTATAGTTTTTACTAATAAACTTGTAATTCTAGCCTATGGTTGTGTTTTGTAATTTATAACTATTGAATCTAAGTAAGATAAAGAGAGAAGGAAAGAGTGATAGAAATGGATTTTAGCTTGATTATTTCATCATTTATTTGTAATTTTATAGGACAATAACTGTTGGTCTTTATGGATAAGCCAAGTAATAATGATCAACTGACTCTAAATGGAAATATTGCTAATGTAGAATGATACTGATGATGAGGGGTGAGATGTTCCTTTATGTAGAAGGCATGAATTTTAGAAAACAAAGGATTCTAAGAGTCAAAAAGGGAAGGCAATTGATGCTTATCATGCGAATGATGAAAATGATCCTACTGGTGTTGAAGAATTGGAGAGGAGAACATATAGTGGAACATTTGTGTTATCAAACAGGATGTCACCTTCTCAGTTGTTTGATCTGATTAAGAAGTTGTCTTCCAAATATCGCGAGGCAATTGAAGAGATTGTTTTTAGGGGTCTTTTAAAGCTGGAGTTAAGTGAGTGTCATGGAGTATTAGGTAAGTATTTAGTTGAGAAATTTGACTTTTGTAGGTGTGCATTGTTTTAGAAAAGGAGAAACTTTTAATATTTGAGGAGGATATTATGTGTACTCTCAATCTTTCTCGTGGTGGTAAAGTTGTTGAAGCTAAGGGGAAGAATGATAGTAATGAATACAAGGAGTTGCCGAGAAATTGGAGGGATAGATATGGTGTTATTGCTATTAGTCCTATCACTAAGAAAATGCCTAATGAAATAGTTAAGTGAGGTGATTATGGTGTTGATTTTAGAACGGACTTTGTGGTCTTTATTATTTCAACCATGTTGAAAGGCCATTAAAGTTGGAAATGCAATTACAAGATTTTGTTGTCTCTTATTAAAGTTAATGAAATAAAGGAGTTGAATTGGTGTCACTACACCATCAAGAGTCCTTTTTAGTCTATTCAAGATTGGAAGAAAAAAGTCTTTTTTTTTATTGATCCTCTGAGTTTCCTCAATGTAATCACCTTTTATTATTAGTGGATTCATTATTTATAATCACCTTTTATTATTGGCAGATTCATTATTTATATTATTTATATTCATTATTTATAATTGTTCGGTTCATTGGTTTTAGTGGCATGTTCATCATTGCTATTTTTATCATGTATCATTGGTAAACAACTGTATGTTCATTAGTTATTAAGTGTAGATTCATTATTTATGACTGATAGATCCATCATTATTGATTATTAATTTTTATTTTATTTTATTTTATTTTATTTTATTTTATTTTATTTTTTACACCAACAACTCTATTACTTGGATAAGGTGCATTTTAAAAAAAGAGAAGTTGACAGTAGGAGGTTTCCAACTATATGTGGTTGGACATCTTAAGTTGCGAAGGAGAGAGTAAAAGAAAAGTTACGTGCAGGAGGATTTGGGAAAAGAGATGCCGTGGAGAGTTTGAATGTTTTGAAATATGATGTAGAACATGGAGAGGAGGAAAGGCGAGGAGGTGAAAGTGATGATTTTGAAAAATAAAGGGGTGAATCATCAAAATCATCAAATTTAAGAAATATAATTTTAATTATTTAACATATTAATGTTAATTTTATTTTTTAGAAATAAAAAATTATGTTTTATTTTTTCTTAATGTTTATAATTATTATATTCATTAAATATAATATTTATATTCATCAAAATGAATATATATATTCATTATTCATACTTGAGATTCATGACATGTAATGGCTTATAATTTTTTGCAGAAAAAGGAAAAACTAAAATTTAAACTTTCATGAATGTAGGACTGTGTTGAGAAAGTTTCTAATGAATTAGAGAAGATAGATGGTGCTATTATGAAGTTTGGAGAAGTTATGGCCGATATTGGAAGGCATCATTCTGGTAGTAATATCTTGAAGAAGACATTTAGTTCTGTGTCAAAATTGTTTAGTAATGTGTCAAGCTCTCAAAGAGAAGAAGTTGCTACTAGGGATTGAAGTGCTTTTGATGAAGATGATGACTATTTTAATGATCATGGTTTTCTTAAGGTAGTTGCAGAGCTTGAAAAGGTATTACTAAGACACAGAATTTCCCTGGAAGAAAAGATGATAATATTCCTTCTTTTTCATTAGGGCTCACACCTAAAAATGAGGCCATGCTAATGCCATCTGTAGAAAAAAAAATGACGATGGTGATAATGATGAAGATGATGAAAGTGACAATGAAGATCAAAGTGAAAATGATATTAATGTTTATGAGGTTTGCATCCAAGATGATAATGGTGATGGTAAGAATGTTGAGGGCATAGAATTGAGAATACATGAAGCTGAGAGACCACCTGCTAAAATTAAAACCATAAATGTCGATGAAGAAAATAAAAAACCATTTGATGAGTACGTGTTATAATTTATATTTTTGAATTATTATTTGTGAACTTGTATTTGTTTTTAGTATTATTTTAAGAATGTTTTTAGTATTCTTTTTTTTTTTTTTTTATGTTTTTGTAAATATATGATGCATTCACATTATTTTTTGTTCATGAATTTTAGGTTCATCAATTTGTTCTCAAAGTTCATCATTTACTTTTTATAGGTTCATTATTTTTGTTTTATAGGTTCATTAGAAATCAACTCATCCTTTCTTCTTTTATAAGTTCTTTAAATATATGATATAGATTCATTAAGTATGAACTGTGAGTTCATTACCATTGTTTTGTAGGTTCATTAGTTATTTTATTTTTGTAGCATAAATTTATTTTGTTATTTACTTTTTATAAGTTCATTATTTTTGTTCTATAGGTTCATTGGAAATCAACTCTGAGTTCATCCTTTCTTATTTTATAGGTTCCTTAAATGTATTATTAGATTCATTAGATATGAACTATGGGTTCATTACTATTATTTTGTAGGTATTTTGTTTTTGTTACATAAAGTTTCTAAAAAATTTTAATTATTTGTTTTTTATTTTTTATTTATTATACTGTTATTAATGAGTCTGAGACTGAACCGGATGATGTACATGATAGAGTCTAACCTGTAAGAAAGTATAAGAAGCTTCCATTGTGTCTAAGGCCTCCTTTTTGGAGTTATCATGATAATTTATTGAGTGATGTTAGTGCAAAGGAGAGGCTCATTTCAGAGTTCATTTTTATGGAGTACGATGAAGAACATCCAAGAGAGTAAGATTAATTTATAATTGTTCTATTATTTACTAATTGCAAACAAATTATATCTTATGCACTAATAAGACTTTTTTTATAAAAAATTATTGTTCAACCATAGAGATTGTTGGGCTAGCCATGAGGATATGCCAAGCCTTTCTTGTGATAAAGAGGATAAGTGTAGTTCTTAATATTTGGTTATTGAGAATGAATTTAGTTGACACGAGACATATAGTTTGGCAGCCTAAGAGGGTGTTCTTCTCTACTAAGCATATGTGAGTAGTTGTTTCATTATTGACATGTTGAAAATTTATCAATTATTATTGCTATTGTCACTAACATTATTATTAACATTTCTTTTCATTTCCAACTGGAACCGCAAGTTGAGTTCTTGTAAAATTTGTCACATGAAAAATGTTTTGAGAATTTTAACAACATATTAGATCAAGAATTGGAATATGCTTCGAGTCTTGACAGAAGTAATGCTAAACTTGTAAGTAGCTGTTGTAGTTTTTATTAATAATTATTTTTTTTATAAATGTTTTATTTATTTGTATACTTACCCTAAAATTTTTAGATGATGACAAATTTATAGTTATTCTTTGACGAACTCATTATTTTCCAGTTTGTTTCAACTTTAAGAATTCTACCATTGAGGTTATAGACAATAGAACACTTTCAAAGGGTTTCAAATATGATTCAAAGTTCGAAAACTCTCTAAGACTTCTTGTAAGTTATATTATTGTAAGTTCAATATTTATGAAATGTATGTTCATTACTTATGATATATAGGTTCACTATTTATAATATGTAGATTCATTACCTATCTTCATTTTTTTGAATATTTATTTTACCTTCAACAAATGTTAGATTCATTATTTATATATTGTATATTGATATTTCATAAAGTTTCGGTTCATTATATTTTTTTGTGTATTCTTTAGGTTGATGTATTTGAAAACTATTTAGCAAAAAAAAGTATTGGTAGAGATGGAGAGGTGAGGAAATTCATAAATTGTTGCTTAAAATGCTTTGGAGATTAGCTGATAATACTGTTGATTATGGGGTGTTTTGCATAAGGTACATGGAGACTTACAAGGGGCAAGATGATACATGGGATTGTAAACTAATAAGAAATGATGTAAGAGACCGCTTTTTTATTATTTTTTTTATTATAATTATATGTTTATGATTATATTCTTATTACTCTAATTGTATTTTTTGCATGACCTTGTGTTAAACTCTCTAAGGCCAAATATTGCTCAAGCATTTTGTTGTTTGCTTTAAATATGTACAAGAACGAAGTAAAGAAGGTTGTCAGAAAGAAAATTTTTTAAATAAAAAAGATGAATTGATAACTTTGGATAGATGAGTATTTTGATTGTTGATAGCTAATAAGCTTTATTTTGGACAATTTGTGGATATGATTTGTATAAGAATATGGACAAATCATATAGGAATTTTTTTAATTATGGACAAGTTGTATATGTCTTTATATAAAGACATACTAAATATACTGTTTAGATTCATCAATTCTAATCTGTGATTTTTTTTTACTTAACTATTTCAATTTATATATTGTAAGTGCATTTTTTTTAGTAAATGTTAATATTAGGTAATATAAATTATTAAATGATAATTATAAGTTATATTTTTATAATTTATAAAATGACTTGTAGGTTTATCAATTATAAGTTTTAGGTTCATTGGATATACACTTTAGGTTCATTATTTAATTACAAATATATAAGGGATAACACAGTGAATACCATTAATTTAAATATTTTTATTTATTGAAATGAATCTAATGAGAATTTGATATTCACTTTAAGTTCATTGTAAATTCATCATTTGTAAGTACTAGGTTCATTATGATTCATAGTCATGCTGATTCATATATAATAAAATGTAAGTTCATTAAATAAAAACTGAATGTTCATAATCAGTATGGTGTAAGTTCATTGAAAATTCATTATCAAAATGTAGTTTTTATAATAATCATGTTCAGTACTTATAAATAAAAAGATTATTAATTATTGTTTATAGGTTCATCAAATATATGGTGTATATTCATCATTTATGAAATATAGATTCATTAGTTATAATAATAAGAAAATAAAAGATATGAGTTTTTCTAAAATAAAAGTTAAATGAGATTAAATAATCAATCTAGAAGAATAAATCTTTTTTGATCTATCAATGAATCTATTGAGAACTTGTAGGATGACCAACATTTGTTTATAGATGTGCAAGTTGAAAATGATTTGCAATTGGACAATAGTTTAAATTTGGATTTAGCATAATGGCCATCAATTATGAGTTGCTAGATGTAGAGTGCACAAGATATCCATTTCAAACTACTTGAGATATAATTTCCTACCAAATTTTTATAAATATATCATTACAACTTGAAAAGATACAGGTACTTACAAAAGAATAAGCTTTACATTTAGAAAATAAAGATAAATAAAGTACTTGAATTTTATTTTATTTTTTGAACGTTGACATGTTATTCTTAGAGCGTTTTTCATCTGCCTTTTTGCTTGATTATACCTTTTCTAAATTATGCTCTTCTTCCTTGTGTTACACATACATTTTGCTTTGTTGTTTACTCTCTCCCCCTCCCTCCACACTTTTTTTTTTTTATTGCTAAATGCTATATATTGCTGTTGTGCTAGGTTGGTTCATGTGGTCTTGTATAGAATTCTTTGATTGTTTGCGACTATTGTGGCTCTGTTTTCCTTGTAGTGTCTAGTATTTAGTAACTTGGTTGTTGCTGGTAGGGCTGAGCATAGTTTGGTTCAGCTCGATTATTGAAAAAGAACTGAACTGAAACGAATTTTTTAGTTTGTTAAATTTAGAGAACTAAAACCCAACTGAAACACCAAGAAGTATATTGAATCGAACTGAAAATTCGGTACAATATAGTTTGGTACTTTGGTTCTTTTGGTCTAATCTGGTTCAATCCTATTTTCGGTTCTTTGAGTTAAACCCAACTAATTTTTTCACTTTTTGTTTTTTTACATTAAACATTTGCAGTTTTATAACATACATGTTGAGCCTCTTTTTACTTTTATAAATTTTCAATTTTTAAATCTAATTTAATAAATATTCAACTAATGAATAATCTATTTTTAAAACTAAAGCAATAATAAATTAATTAATTATATAAACTAAATCTACTCAGAATATAAATAAAAATTATTATAAGCATTACACAAAGCATTTATTTCAGAGCCATCTTCTTCCCTTCACTGTTTGACCAATACAGAGCCCCCCTTCACCTAAAATACACATGAATTTATTTTGCATACATCATCAAAATATAATTCTACAAAAAAGATATAACATGATAAGTTTTAATCAATTTCTCTTGGAATGATATATGTAGATTTTTTTTGACAATAGATAGTTTTTATACATTATACAAGGTATCAACTTACAAAGCAAGATAATGCAAAAATATACTTGCTAATACAAAGTAAACAAATAATTAACTACCCACATTTGTGGGAAAAGAACTTTAGAATAAAATGCATTTATAGGGTAATATTGTTGTATTCTGCCAAAATATATATAATAATGTCAAGTTCAATTCAATCCAAATCAATAATCATCTAAAATTTTATTCTCAATCAGTCATGTTGAGAGCTTATTATTGTCTTGATCGCATATCTAAATGTACTCTCTTATAAGGCCAAATTGAGCAGCCTAGTTACTAAAAATTATTCACTTAAGTGACAATGCTATAGGCACACAAGAAAATAATTGAAATTAATTTGTTATTTATTATGTGCAAACAAGAAAATGGTGTTTGCTATGAAGATAAACTACACTAAACCTGAGAACATATAAAAAAGGCCAAAACAACAAGGACACATACAAATAAACAATAAGTAATAAAAACATAATAACAAATAATAGGCTATGGGAATGGCAATATGGGTTTCAAGGCTCAAGAGTTTGAGAATTGTCTCAACATTTCAAAAACTCAAAAATTTGTATAAAAAAAAAATTAATGCATGAACCTAAAAGAATTTCCAGTTTAAGCAATAAAAATAATTAACATGCCAAATAAAGACAAAAATAGAAGAAAATAATAACAAACCACTAGTGAATGCATCTGGACTTGAGAAAAGAAGAAAAATATCATTAAAAATAATAAATTTAAAAACAATTTAATAACTGTGAAATAAAATTAAAAAAAATTAGTCATCAAATTAAATGAATTCATTAAAACACACAAACTCAATGAAAAATAATGAAGAAATTGAAAAAAAAAAACCTTTGAATGTAAATTGGATCTTTTTACTTTCAATTTTAATTGCAAAGATTTTTGTTTAAAGATTAAAAAATTTCAAACACAGAAAACCAATTTATAAAAAAATAATTATTAAATCTTCAAATCATAGATCTAGAAACCTAAAAGTTTTCAATATATATATCTCTTCTTGCAAGACTAACTTCTATTTCCCTTCAAGATTCATAAGTTGCAACTGTTTGTTCCTAATAGTAAAACAACCAAAAGAAAAAAGGAACAAAAGCCAAGAAAAAGATCTATACAAATGAAGACATCTCCCAACTTGCGAAAAAAAAAATAAGAAACAGAAAAATGAGGAATATGAAGAAATGAAAAATCAAGGAACATAACAAATTTGAAAATAAAGGAACACAAAAGTAAAGCAAAATTTCAAGCCTAAAATTAGAAAATCTAAACCCTAACTCAACAAAATCAAGTTAAATCATAGTTAAACTACTTGCATGCACAATTAATAGGATGAGTGAGCGAGTACTTGAGCGATGAGAGAAAGAATGATTAGATACTTCTTCGATCTAAGTGATGAGAGAGAGGATTTGACAAAAAAAAGAAGAATCGATGATTAGAGAGCAATGATTTGGTTATGTGATGAGAAACTTATTCGATCTCAACGATGAGAAAAAGAACGATAAGAATCTATGAACATAGAGAGATGATTTGGTGAAACTGAGAAGAATCAATGTACAGAGAAGAATCTGTGCACACAGAGAGAGAGGATTTAGAGGATGGACTTCTTTAAACTAGCAGAATGAAGAATGAAAAGATGAAGATGGCAAATGGGTTCACTTCTCTCTTTGGCGGCATTAGGAGAAAATTAGGATTAGGGGCGTGTTTTGATTTTGAGTGAATGAAGAACTTATCTTTAGTCTTGACCCGTTAACCGTTATTGAGTGATGGCTGCCAGCTACCATCCATATTTCCTAAATGTATTATTATTATTATTATTATTATTATTATTATTATTATGAGTTACAAACTTACAATAAATGGGCTTAAAACATATATTACATAGTATTATTAATTTTCAAGAGCCTAAATAATTACCTATTTGAGTTATGACTAAATGATTATATATATATATATATATATATATATATATATATATATATATATATATAGTTCGATCTCGATACTTTCGGTTCAGTACTGTTCAATTATCGGTTCGGATATGAGCTAAGAACCAGTACTACACCAAATAAATAAATAAATAAATAAATAAATAAATAAATATATATATATATATATATATATATATATATATATATATATATATATATATATATATATATATATATATATATATATATATATATATATATATATATATATATATATATATTGTTGTAGCCTGTAAATTGCTAATAAATGTTTTTTTTTAAATTAAAAACATTGAAGACTACTATTATAACTTCTAATAGAACACCTATATTGTTGTGATATGAATATATTATTGTAAATTAATAAATTATACTGCTGACATGTTGTTTTAGTTGAAATTATTTATAAATTCTTATTATTTCTTTTCTTTTATTTTTCATTATTTGATTGGTGGTGGTAATTAAATGGAGGAGGAAAATATTGGTAATAGTGCTTGTGCTTCTATTACTACTCCTCAACAACATGTTAGAACATATCCAAAATGAAAATATTTTAAGATGGTTAATCCACCTAACACAAATGATCTAATATGTGATTTTTGTAGAAAAATTACAAAAGGAGGGATTTATCGTGCAAAGCAACATATTGTTGGAGGATTTCACAATGTTAAGGATTGTCCAAAATGTCTGATTCATGTATGTACATAAATTAAAGCTTACATAAAAAAAACAAGGCCTCATCAACTATTAAGAGGAATGCAATTCCAGATTTTAAAGATATAAATACTTATGGTGATGATGAAGAAGAACTATATGATCTTTAGGGGGGGGGGAGAGGAAAGAATTTCAAGGAATGAAGTATCAAGTTGTGAAAAAGGCTAAGGATCCAATTAATGTTTATTTTGCTCCAAAATATAGAAAAAGTTTTTTAAAGTAGAAAAAGGGATAATGCAAGGCAATCTCAATTAATGAAGTATGCAAGAAAGAATTGCTAGATAAAACTTATAGGGATATAGCTCAATGGATGTACAATGTGGGAATACCTTTTATTGTTGTTAACTATACAAGTTTTGATGTGATGATTGAGTCAATAGGGCATTATGGTGTTGGCATGAAACTACCTAGTTATCATGAGGTGGGAGTTCCTTTCTTAAAAAGGGAAGTCGATGAGGTGACCAATATGATGAAGTCCCATGAAGAAGTATGGGCTAAATATGGGTGCTCTATTATGGATGATGGATGGTCAAATAAGAAACAAAGGACCCACATTAATTTTTTGGTAAATTCGCTAAAGGGAACATTTTTTATTAAGTCAGCTGATGCTTCTAATTATTCAAAGACTGGAGAGAAAATGTTTGAGTCACTTGATGATTTTGTAGAGCGTGTTGGGGAAGAAAATATGGTTCAAATTGTCACAGATAATGCAACTAACAATGCTTATGGGTAAATTTTTTTTCTTATTTACATTTAAGTAACTAAGCTCCATAATTCATATTATATTCTAAGCTTTGCTCTTCTTTGATTAGCATAACATTTTAAGTTTTTTTCTTTAATTTATTTTAGGAAAGCTATTGGAAGCAAAGAAACCACATTTATATTGGACTCCTTACATTGCTCATTGCATTGACTTAATATAGGAAGATATTGGAAAAATCAACATTGTTACTAGAACATGAAGCGAGCAATAAACATAAATGCTTTCAACTATGTGCGCCTAGGAGTAGTTAATTTCTCAAGGCACTTCACAGGACAAAGAGAGCTTATTTGGGTTAGTGTCACGAGGTTTGTACATCTTATCTCACTCTTCAGCACATACATAAACAACAAAATAATTTGAGGAAGATGTTCACTTCAGAATAATGGACAACTAGTAAGTGGACAAAAGAATCCAGTAGTAACAAAGTAACTGCTATTATTTTGATGCCTTTATTTTGGATTAGCATTGTCTATATCTTAAAAATATTTGGTCCTTTAGCCCGTGTACTTAGATTTGTTGATAGTAAGAAGAAGCCTGCAATGGGATATATTTATGAGGCTTTGGCTACGACTAAAGAAACTATCATGAAATCTTTTAATGAAAATGATGAGAAATACAAAGAAGTCTTTAAAACCATTGACAATAGATGGGAATGTCAACTCCATTGACTTTTGCATACAGTAGGATATTACTTGAATCCTGAGTTTTTCTATTCAAATTCTAATATTTCTCAAAATGAAGGGGTTATGAGGGGTTTATATAATGCTTTACAAAGGTTGGTCCCAAGCCATGATGAGCAAGATAAAATTAATGACCAACTTACTTTAAATCAAAATGCAGAATGTCTATTTGGGATGGAGTTGGCCATTAGGCATAGAAAAACCAAATCTCTAAGTAAATTTTATCTAATTTTTTTCTTTTATAAGTGTGATTAGCCAATTAGGAATATTAATATACATTAAATATTAAATTATTTGCAACTGAATGGTGGAAAATCATACGGATTTTCTACTCTAAATTTGCAAAAATTTGCTATTAAAGTGCTTGGCCTCACTTGTAATGCATCGGCTTATGAGTGTAATTGGATCATTTTTGAGCATATAAGTAATTGAATTGATTTTATTTTTGGCAACAAGGCGGTTCACTTTGCTGTGTAATCGTAATAATTATTATATATGTATTTTTACATATACATAGTAAAAAAAGAAATAGGCTAGCTCAACAATGCTTAAATGATTTGGTATTTGTCAAATACAATCGAGTGTTGAAGGATCAATACAGTGTACTTGACCGCATTGATCCCATTTCCTTGACAGACATTGATGATATCAATGAATGGTTGATGGGTGTAATGAATGAAGAAAATGAAAAAAAAAAAAAAGATTTTTTGGTCATTGATGATGATTATTTGATATAGGATATGGTTACAAGAGGTAGTAAAGTTGGGGAGACAGTTTATCATACTCGATCAATTAAGAGGAAAAATGTGGAATTAACATCCACATCAAGTGCTAAACCTAAGCAAGTAGAAGGCAAAATCTCCTCAAAAGAGCACTAGTACTCCATTAATACTTAAAGATGAGGAAAAGGATGACATTGAAGATGTTGAGAAAGAGGAACATGAAGAATAGGATTTTGATGATCAAAAAGATGACTGTGTTGAGCTTAATGATGATGATAATTGATGAGTGATGACTTGTTATAATTTTAATTATTAGGAGATTAGGAGTGTGGAACTATAATTATAGTTATAGACTTATGGTTGTGGAAGATGCTTTAGGAATTGTAGTTGTTTTTAATTTTATTTCATGTTTTTTTTTTTTTTTTTTTTTTTTTTTATGTGCTTCACTTTTGAAAGGCATGTGCTTATGCCTAATGCCTAGGCTCCAGTACCCCTTTGCCCTTTAGTGCGCCATTTGCCTTTAACAACTATGGCTGAAATAAGTTGCACAAACTTTTTAGCCACTTGCATCCTCTAAATAAAAGTAGTTATGGTAGTTTCATTTGTTGATGACATAATATGAACATCCATATTGCTGCTTTGAATGACTTATTTCATCCATCTCCTGATGATATATTTTTCTAGGATTACTTCAACATACTACACATTCATTATTCTCAAATAATGGCAGCAAAGGATCTCAACTTCTAAAAGCATCTTTCAAGTGCAAGAGATGGACAAGTGTTATTGATTGAGATGTACTTCTTTTTGAATAATATCCACATTTGGCTGCCATACATGATATATGATGGTGTCATGGTTTAATCTTACACACTGTTAATGGCATGCAACACCCTTTATAAACTACTCCTCAAACAACAAATAAATCTCCATGGTATATATTTCTCTATCATGTGAAAGGAGCTTGACATGATTCACAACCATCAAGCAACATAAATCTTATCCATTCTCTTTGCTCCTCCATTCTGACACCATATCAATAAACAAGCTATAAGAATCACAAACACCATCTTGAAAAGTCTTTTAGACATTGAATTATTTGTAGTCTCACTCTTTTATGAGGATAAAATACCACTAGAAAGGTCGTTCTTATTAAATACATGACATCATTTCTCTTTGTACATGTGCAACATATGTATCCAAGGGTTATTGTGACACTGATATTCTATGATCAACCTGAAAAAATAATCAGATAAAAATATCATCATAAGAGTAGCATGTTCATTATATATAACTTGCAAATTTATTTGAGAATAATTAAAGGTTCATTGGAATACAATGTCATGTTCATTATTTTGTATAAGGTGCAAGTTCATTTCTAAAAAGTTATAGATTGATTTAGCAATGGTAACAGGTTCATTGAAAAATAATTCTTATATTATAGATATAGTAAAGTGGACATTGAAGAAGAATCCTAAGTTCATTTTTTATAACAGTAACACCTTTTATTTTACAAAACATATAGGTTTATTTAGAAACAGTTGAAGGTTTATTGATGAACACTTATAGGTTCATGTAGTAAAAGTTAAGGGTTTATTAAAAACAAACAATAAATTCTATCAAAGAAATTAATGTACCTTACCCAATAGAATTGAAACTTAACCTTTGTATCAGTGTACTTCATCATATAGCTGAATAAGTCTAGCAATCCTTCCTGATTTCTCAAGGCTTTGTTGTTTTTCTTTGAATTCTCTCTTATGTGTCATATACAAAACCTGTGGCATGAATTGGGGAACACTTGAGCAATTGCAATGGCCATAATAGCAGATTGATATGTCATTATTATTATTGGATGCTTGCCTTCCATAAACCTTAAAGAAAAAAAAATTACTAAACTGCCATACAAAAGACTCTATTCTCTCGTTTAATAGAAAACCACATCCAAACATTACATTCATGCCATAGTGGTTTATACCAATAAATGGAGCACAAATAATGTTATATCTATTAGTTCAATATGTCATATTATGGACTAATAGATTTCGAAAAACCTCATAATCATGTTTTATTTGTCCATCTCTCCAAAAGAAGCTACAGAGTCTTGCATCACTGTCAATCCCAAAGTCATAGAAAAAGTGTTTTCATTTGATTATCATCTTTTGAAAATTTCAATGAGGGTATTTGAATCATTGCCATCCAATTTCTTTCTATTTTTCAATGCCAAATAATTGTAAGCATCCCCATTTGTGAACTCAATAAAAGGTGATCATTTTGATTGATTTAACAATATGATTTCATAAGCCATAGGAATCCCACTTTATTTGAGCTGGTTAAGATAAGTCAACTTGTTTCTTGTTATTTTCCTATTTGAATGGAGAAGATGAGTTTTGTTCAGTGGACATAAGCCATAATTGTGTTGTTTCTCATGTTTCATAGAGTCCAAACTCCTTGTTCATTGATATCAAATTATACATAAGCTTTACAACCAATTTGAATGTCAATTTTTAAATAGCACTTATTTTCTTTTTTTTTTTTTCTTTTGTCTAGCCCTTGAGCAATAAAATATTTTTATTGATAGGATTTTTCCATCTGCTCTATATCTTTGCTTCTTCTTTCTAATACTAAATTATAAGCTTCATTAGCAGATTTTACAGACAATCCTAATAAATCTAAATTTACAAGTTCCACTTCCAAAGTATAATCATTATGATGATTATTAACTGCAAAAAGACAAGATATCATTAAAAAATTATAAGTATGTGATGAACCTATAATTCAATAATGATGAATCACCAGTTTATAAATGATGAACCTCCAGTTTATAAATGATGAACCTATAATTTAATAGTAATAAATTTCTAATTTATGAATGATAAACCTATAATTTAATAATGATGAATTTCTAGTTTATGAATGATGAACTTATAATTTAATAGTGATGAACCTATTCTTAATATATGAATCCTTTTTTTTTTTTTTTAATTTATGAACTTTTGGACTATAATATATGAACCTATAATCTTATAATTGGTGCTTATAGTTTTTACTGATGAATCTATTGCTCATAACCTATAATTGTATTTTGTAATTTATAACTATGAAACTAAAACAGAATGAGAGAAAGAGTGACAAAGATAGATTTTATCTATATCAATAGGCGAATCAAGAGTTTGAATTGAAGATTCAATTACAAGAACAATATGTTTATTTGCTTTTTGAAAAATTCACTCCATTGATTATTATATTCAATCTCTGTTCAGGAATTTACAAGAGAGAAAAAGAGAGAATGATCGGTTTTTTATTATTCAATTGTTATTGCTTTAGGATTTTGATAATGTCTGTTCATGACTTTGATGATTTTATTAAATCTCTATTAAAGATTTTGAAGGAAAGAGAAAACAACGGAAGAAAATAACAGCTTAGCTCTAAAAGTAATGATCTAATTTCTTATTTTGAAAGAAGAAAGATTCAAATGTTTTACCCATGTTTCAATTCAATTTTTATCATGTGGGCCTAGTCCACGATGTATCATGGACTTAGGTCCACGATGTATCATTCGGTAGTATTTAGCATATTGTTTAGATCTTAGGGTCTTGTTTTACACAAACTTTGTATCTTTGACCTTTGATTTGAGCTTCAAACCAATGAGCAAAAGCTCTCAATTGGATAGTTTGTATCTAGATTCAATGTCCTATAATAATATATAGGCTTACTCTATGTTTATAATTTATTTTGGTGATCATTTGTGTTTGTTGCCCTTTTAATGCAACACCATTTATTTCTTCTTGAAAAAAAAAGTGTAAGATTAAAATTGAAGTTGTCCTCAGTTTTTGAGCAATTGTTATATTATGAACCCCTGTCTATGATATATCATGAACCAAGTCCACAACATATATATGATAGATTTGCCAAGATAAAAGACACGTGATTTTTTCTACAATTCCATTAGCATGTTTTTTTTTTTCTTGTTTTTTCACCATTTTTTTCTTAATTTTAAATGGTAATTATTTTTTTGTTTTTTATTTATTTCAATACTTAAAATTGAATTATTATAATTAAATATATAAATTATTTTTGTTTCTCCCATCTAATAATTATTATAATTCTAATAAATATATAATTTATAATTTATAATTAAATATATAAATTGAATTATTATAATTTTTTAAATTAATAGGTACATTATTACTCGAAATACAGTTACATTGGTATTGAATTACATGTGCATTACTTTTGAATTATCAGTTAATGATAAAATATCTTCAATTACAATATTAATGATAAAAAAATATTTTGATAACAATTAGTCTGTACATTAGTATTGTACTATAGATACATTGTAATTAAACAGCATTTACATAACTCTCCAATTATAAGTATATTATTACTTAAAATGTATGTACATTAGTGTTGAATTGCATGTATATGACTTTTGAACTGTCAGTTAATGATAAAATATATCTTCACTACAATATTAATGATAAAAATATTTTGATAACAATTAGTTTATACGCATTAGTCTTATACTAGAGATACATTATAATTTAACTGTATGTATATGACTTTCCAACTACATGTACATCATTACTTAAAATACATGTACATTGGTGTTGAATTACATGTATATTACTTTTAAACTATTAGTTAATAATAAAATATATCTTCAATTATAATATTAGGCTCCGTTTGTTTACGGAAAATATTCTTTCAAAAAATATTTTCCAATGTTTAGATTACCAATGGAAAATAAGTCAAAGGAAAATATTCTTCCAGTCAAAGGAAAATAAGTTAAAAAAAGAGGAAAATGTTTTCCCATTTCAGGAACGAGAAATTATTTTCCTACACTGAAACCAACTCTTAAAAAACACGAAACCCAAATATACTGATGCCTGTTCCACTTCACTTTTCACCTCTCAAGTTCATCATCTCCTTCGTTTAAAAAAAAAAAAAAAAGAAAAAATAGTTCATCATCTCCTCTCAACTTGGTCATCATCATCAAGTATGTTTTCTTCATCAATTTTTTCTTTTTTTAATTGAGTAGTTTGAATTCTTTTTTGGCATGTTATGGCTTGTTTTTAATTGAGTAATTTGAATTCTTTTTGGCATCTGTTGTATTTTTATTTTCTTTTTATGGGATATGTTATGGGTTTTCTTTTTTCCTTGGTATTTTCTGGGTTTGCTTTATGAGTTGGTGTTTTCTTCATGTTTATTTTTTGGGTTTGCTTTCTGGGTTGTTATTTTCTTTAATGTTTTTTCGTTAGCTAGTTGAGTCAAGTTAGAGGTAAGTACAAAAATATTCCTAAGACAATGAGGGGGATGTAGGTATCAAAGTTATTCAACAAAAAAATAATTTGCATTGCATGTTCTGCAGCCAATTACTATAACATGTGCCTTCAAGATCCATTTCATGTTCTTTGGCACACAAAGTTCTCATAATTATGACTATAGCAACGTATCCCTATCTTTAATATTTATGCAACATCTCAATATCTTTCAGGTTAATTTAATCCCATATACATTGTTTCATTTGCTTTTTTTTTTTAGTTAGCCTTTAAATATCAATATATATGTATCTTATGCATATCCATTTATTTCTTTTTCTTTTTTTTTCCTAGTTTTGGATTCTTTGATAATTTCCATATAGAATATATATATTAATCACCATTATTAGATTGACCATATAAAAGGCACTGTAGGTATGATAGTGTAGGGTAGAAAGATTTGTATATGCACACAAACTGTGTATAGTATGGTAGTGTAATTAGTTTTGTTTGGTCCATATGTAATTGCATTCACACATGCGGCCCATGTTCATTTTCTACAAATTCTAGCAGTGTTCAAATATATACAAGTCTGATGAGACATTGTAAAAATTATAACATTTTTACATATGTAATTGCATTCACTCACCCTCTTTCTTTTGTTGAAAAAAAAATCCTCTCCACTTAAATCTAGATTGGATCCAAAAATAAAAATAAAAAAAAAATAAAAAGTGATTTCTCTAATTGTGTTTATATATGAGCTTATATATGAGTTTATATTTGATTTATATTTGTTTTAACTATGTAGATGGATGACAAATTCAATCATGTTGCTTGCATGGGTGCAGTAGTGTCTATTATTGGTATAGGTTCTGCAATTATTGAAAAATATAAAAGAAAAACCCTCTACCCCGAGAGCCACATATTATTGCTTATGTTGAAAGGGAACATTATATGAATAGTATATTATATCGAGGTGATAGGCATTGTGTTGACCAAATAAGGATGAGCCATCTTTCATTTAGAAAACTTTATGATATTCTTATTAGGCATAACCTTTTATAAGCAACTATAAATATGTCTATTAGAGAACAGTTGTTGATATTTTTAGAAATTATAGGACACAACACTAGATTTCATTTTATTGGTGGAGTATATTATAGGTCCATTGAAATAGTTCATCGCCATTTTAGAATTGTGTTAAAAGCAATTCTAAATTTATACAAGCATATTATTAAAGATCTAGCTAACTCAACTCCTCTAGAGATAATGAACAACAAAAAATTTTACCCTTATTTTAAGGTAATAGCTAGTTAGTATTTCCCTTTTTAATTTTTCAATTTTTAAAAGAAAAATGCAATGACATCCATTTTTTTTTTTTATATTAATTTATGATTGCATTGGAGTAATAGATGGAACTCATATTTTAGCCAATGTTCCTTTTGAAAGTCAAGGGAAGTTTTATGGTCGAAAAGATAGTACAACACAAAATGTTTTAGCTACTATCACTTTTGATTTAAAATTTACTTATGTATTGGCTGGTTGGGAAGGAAATGCACATGATTCTCGTGTTTTAAATGATGCATTATCAAGACCTAGAGGGCTCAAAATTCCTGAAGGTATTATAAATTAAATTTTAAAATTTAAATAAGCATACACAAATGTAATATTTGATACATATGCAATACTTAGTGGTCTTTATCATTTTAAATTTGTAGGAAAATATTATCTTGGTGATGCCGGGTATGGTATTTGAAATGGAATAATATCTCCACATCGTGGTGTTCGATACCATTTAAAAGAATTTAGACAACATCCACCTGAAAATGAAAAAGAGTTGTTTAATCTACGACACTCTTCATTGTCAACTACTATTGAGAGGGGTTTTGGTATTTAAAGAAACGTTTTCACGCCATAGATTCAAAACCCCATTGGTCTTATGAAACTCAAGTGGACATGGTACTAGCTAGTTGTATTCTTCATAATCATATAATAGGAGTTGATCCTGATGACTTTATCATGGAGAAATCAAGTAACCTACCAACTCATTTAATAACACAAATAGTCAACCTAAGTCAAAGAGAGGAGTTTTTGGAAAATAGAAAATAACAAACAAAAAGAGATTTGATAGTAGCTACTATGTGGAATGATTATAATAATCATTGAGATGTTTGATACATTATTTTGTATTCAAATTTTAAGTTATGATTGATTTGTAATGAACCTAATACTTGTTTTTTGTGATTATTTTTATATTTTACTAATACTAGTGTTATTGTATTCTATTTTTCATATTTGATGACAATATTTCTTTAGTTTTTTTACATGTTTTCATAATTTTTATTTTTTAAAAATTGTTGATAATTGTAAAGATAATTGGAAATAATGAAGAGAAAGGTAAAGGTAAACAATTTAGGTGGTCCAAAAATATGTCTCATGGAATGCTTCAAATATTAGCTAAAGAGGTTGTAAAAGGAAATAAACCATCTTCAACATTCAAGTCATAATCTATTGCAAGAGTGGTTATGGAAATAAACAAAAAATTTGAAGTTGAATGTCTTCATGAACATGTTGAAAATCACCTCAAGACTGTGAAAAATGAATGGACAACTATTTCAACACTTCGATCTAAAAGAGGATTTAGATGGGATGATAACTTGAAGATGATAACTGCAGCAAAACATGTTTATGATGAAGAAGTGATGGTAAGCATTTTTTATATGGATGATTTTTATTTTTTGTGCTCATAATTAATAATGTTAATATTCTTAACATGCATCTTGTATTTGAGTATGTATTGTGTATGTTTTTATTGAATAGGCACATCCCAAACATGAAAAATATCTCAATAAGAAAATTGAGATGTATGATGAGATGACATTGGTTGTTGAGAAGGATATTGCTACTAGAAATTTTGCCAAATCATTTATTGACATAACTAATGATACCAACGCCGAGGTAGATTCAACTCCACTAGAAGATGATGCCAAAGGTGAAGAAATCTCAAAAGGAAAAGACATATCTTCAACTATCAATCTTTCATCTCAGAAAAGATCTCATAGAAAAAGAAAACGTGATTCTGAAAATGAAGGCATTGAGATTTTAGCAATGGAAGTAAAAGAAATAGCAATGGCCATTAAAAATCTTAATAAAAATCAACTTGTTGTGTTTGACTTTTATGAAAAAGTGATGAAAATTGAAGGATTTGATGAAGTTACTTTGGCCTCTGCATTTGATTATTTGGTCCAAAATGAAATGCTTGCAAAAGCATTAATGGCCAAAAATGCCAATCTTAGGAAGATTTAGATCCACAATTTTATTCAACAAAATGAAGGCTAAGTCATATGACTTGAAATATTTATGTTGAACGGTTATTATGTAATGATTTTTGAATTAATTACTAGTATTGTGAACTTAGTTTTATTATTGTCATGGTTACAACTTATTAGGTATTTTATTGTTGTTAAAGTGGAAGATCTTTTAATTATATAATATATAAGGTTTGTTTTATATCTTTTTTTTTTCTTTTTTGAGTTTGCAAATATTATAGGTCCCAAAGTTTCATTTGATTAAATATAATTTTTATATTAAAATATTTAAACATTGATATGAAAGTACCCATTATAGATAAGGAATTTAGCAATATAATTCTTTAGGAATTTATAATTACCTTAAAAATTGCAAAAATAACCATTTCTATAAAATATAGTATTGGCTCTCTGGAAAAAATTTTCACCAATCAAACACCAGAAAATATTTTCCAATTGTTTTCTAGTGTTGCAGCCAAACATCGGAAAATATTATATTTTCCTGGAAAATATTTTCTTTGGAAAATTTGGAAAATATTTTCCAGAGGGAAAATATTTTCCAGAGGGAAAATATTTTCCGTGAAACAAACGGAGCCTTAATGATAAAAATATTATAATAACAATTAGTCTATGCACATTAGTTTTGTACTAGAGATACATTATAATTTAATTGCATGTATATGATTCTCCAACTACATGTACATTATTACTTAAAATGCATGTACATTGATGTTGAATTACATATACATTACTTTTGAATTGTCAGTTAGTGATAAAATATAATTTCAATTACAATATTAATGATAAAAATTACAATAATTATTAAATAGGAGAAATAAAAATAATTATTATATTTTTAATTTCAAGTATTGAAACAAATAAAAAAATAATTAGCACTTAATTTAAAAAATTTTGTAGTCTATTATAGTTTTTTGAAATGTTAAATACTTTAGAAAAAAAAAAAAAAAAAAAGAACAAAACACACTAACAAAATAGTACAAAAAATTGCGCGTCTTTATTTTTAGCAAATTTCCCACATATGTACCATGAACCTAATTCATGTTATAACATGGAAATGGGCCCATAGAATAATTTGCGGTTTTGTGAAGGCAAATCTCATTGGGCCAGATTGAGTTGAGCCCATAAGAAAATCACCCTATTTAAGCCCAATTATTTTACAAATTAGATGTTATTTATTTTGTAAAATTAGAAAAAATTGAGTCCGAAATAGAGAATATAAAGGATAAAAGGGCCGACAAAGAAATACAAAAAAATAGGTTGCAAGAAATAATAATAGTAGTATTAATACCAGCGGTCTGGCAAAAACCCTCGTTTGCTATTCTTCTTGGCAGCCACGAGCAGCAGCAGAAAGAAGAAGAGCCAGCCGCTTCTCTTTAATAAAACTTGGAACTCGGATTAAGTAATAGCTCAAATCAATATTTAGTCGTTATGGGTGTGGAATTAACCCATCAATTCAACGAAATGGAGGATATGAATTTCAGTGATTCTGAGTTAGTTTGTCATGTCAGAGATGCCCTTATTTCTGTACAATCGGTAAGTTTATGTATTCATATTTTATATTAGTAATGGTCCTTTTCTTTAGACATTAAAAAAGGTTATCTCCTTTTTATAGATAGTTGCCCTGATTTTTTAGGGCATCTACTTGCTCTCCAGCCATTGGTGTTAGTGGGTTTAAGATGATTTTCATATATTTTTTTTAATGGGTTCATATCGAAACACTTAAATTCCGAGTTTTTCGTTGATTTTTTTTTTATTTTGGGTGTGTTTAAGAAGATTTTCTTATTCCTTTAATGGGTTATATTAGAACACTGGAATGACTGATCTTGTGTTGGACTGAGAAAGTTTTCTATGCAACGAAATCATTGCCCTGTTGATCCTAAGGACTTTTATTTATTTAAAACTATTGAATTCACGATGGTTGTTTTATTATTATTATCTTTTTTTTTTTTTTTTTTTTTTTTTTTTTTTTTTTTTTGTTTTTTTAACACATGAATATGTTTTGTAGCACCATCACCCTTTCAATGCGATGAGGGGTGTGTATATACGACTCAACCACAAGGGCATGTGATCATTGTCCTGTGGATGTTTGTTATATTAGTCCATGCTTGGTTACGTTGTGGAGAATTTCTCTTGGGGCTGCCTGCAAGGTTATTCTCTTTAGTGGTGTTCCTTTTCATATGTTGAATTCACGCTTTTTGTTTTTTTAAATCTATAGTTATTTTTTTTTTTGAATGATCAGTTTCAACTCCTGGCTTTTTCCGCTTTTTTTTTTTTTTTTTTTCACACTGATCTTTGTTTGAGCTTACTACACAAGAACATTCGCCAAGATAGAGTAGAATATAAATCTGCGAGTCCCTGAAAATTTTCTGCTTTTGCCTTCTGCTCTAGATTTATCACTCAAAAAAATGTTTTTCTGATGTTTTCAGCATTTTAACTTTATTAATGCATGGCTTTTCTAGGAACCACACGTAGTGGTCCATCTTTATCATTCCAAGCAATATCTTGGATCTTTTGGGATCTTCCAGGGCTAAATCATAGAGATATCTGGGAGTCTCTTTTTCAAATAGAATGAAAATCAATAATTCTGATTGGTACTCAAATATTTCCCATATTTGTAAGGCCTGTCTGTGTATATGGTTTCTGTTTCCTGGATTTAGTATTTAACTGCAAATATACACCTGGTTTTTGGGATGGATCACTTAGTTTGCTGTTGCCTTCTGTTGAATGTTTGATGTTTTAGTTTTCCTCAAGACTCCATTTTTTTTTAGCTGCTAAGATAATTGAGCAGAGACACGCTTTTGGGTTGACCAATCCATTTGTTCACTCTTTGAACAGGACTTCTCAACCCTTAAACCAAACCGAACTAAATTGATATTTATTCGGTTTGGCTTCATTTTGGTCTTTCTTGGAGAACAGTTCGGTTCCAGTTCTGACATATAGAGAACCAATGAAGGTTGGTTTAGTTCGGGATTCATATTGATCTTAACTGAAACCAACCTATGAACACCTTAAAGAGTCAGAAGGTAGTTTTTCTAGCTAGTGATCTTGAGAAAATTCTTTGCTGAGACTTAATTCATTTTCTTATTCAATTCATATGTTGAATTATGAGTATTCTTCTTTCGCTTTGCTATCATAGTAGTTTTAATGAAAGCTGATTGTTTTGGATTAGGGAGATAGGGACAGTTACGACCAACTTGTTGGGGTAATGCACCATTCCCAACGTCTTGCCCCTGATGAGGTGGCCCTTCTTGAGGTATTTTTCTTACTTTGAAACTACAGTTCAATTAATATCTGTTTTTGGCTTATCTTGAAACTTTGTTTGTGCTTACTCGGCAGACAAGTCTAAAGGCACTAGCTGGGGCAGTTTCTTACATAGATAATGTTTACCATGACTCTCTTCTTAATTCTGTAAGTTGGCGTAATTTGGATTTGACTCGTTATTTGCTTGAGTTACTTGTCATGGGAGCTCACCTTTGCATGATGAAACATATATCAGATTTTTACAATGAACATGTGGAATTATGGGCCAGATGTGATGGATGCATTGCTTGAATTGATTACTTCTTTGGTATGTATTTTTATGGCTGCTTGCAACTGTCTTTTCTAGAGTGAATGAACTGTTGTTTACACTTTGTATATGCTATTCTTCAGGCTGCTTCAAATGGAAAATATCTTGATTCATGCTTGGATATGCTTGTAAGCAATTTCATACCACCAATGTATTTGGTAGATTTCCTAAAGCAACCGCGTGGTCAGGGAAGAAAGGAACAAGTTCTTTCTCGTGTGCATACAGCTTTGGTAGATATTACTTCTTTGGTACCTATGGCAGCACTGAGATTGTCATCAATTGTTGTCCGTGGGATGCCAACAACCTTCAGGAAAGATCTTGAGAAGGACCGACTGAAATATCGAGTGAGTTTTATTTGCACTTTTGATTGAGGTGTCTAGAGTTATCTATAGAACAGATCTATAACTAAGTTATGGATAGTGATTTTGGAAGTTCCTGGTTAGAGAATAATGCATCTAGAGTTTGTACTCCAAAGTCCATTTCCTTCTTTGAATATTCTAGCAATTCTTTTGGCCATTTTTCAATGTCTATGTATTCAACTGGATTTTTTTAAAATCATTTACATCCACCTTTTGCAATGTCAAGTGACTCAAATCATGTTGTACTTAAATCTCATGATGAATGTAATTAATGTGTGTTCATCTCACCGCGTTCATGCAAAATTTTAAATTTAAACTTGATGACCCTTTATTGTGGATCATCAGAGTTGATGAGCTCGGGGTGCCACATGTTTTTTCGCTGTTTTCCGCTCTTGTGGAATACCATTTGATCTTCTGTGGTGATCCTTTTGTTAAAATGGAGTAGTGGTTGCAATCCTTGTGAATAACTCTGGAAATAGAAATTATAGTTAACTTCTTTCCTTTCACATTTTAGCCCAGGGTGCTGGTGCTGATGCAATTTTCAATGTTATTTAATGCATTAATTGTTTTATGATGATGTTTGTACTTAGTAATCATATGCTGCATCAGAATTTTCTCTCATTTTCAATTAGACGTTCAAGATAGCCCAAGTTGATTACTTATATCTGTCTTTTTATAGACCGAGATCTATGTGGAAAACATGTTAAGATTGGAGAGTGGTGCAATAAGGGAATTTGTTGGGAGCAGGATGCTGATGGCACTGGTTGATATGCTGATAGAGTTGGATGTAAGTGGATCTAATAAATCTATTCGTCATTTAATTTTATGTGATTGAATAATATATGAAGCTTTCCATACAGGTGGCTATTGGTTGGGATGACATTTTACAAGATGACTCTTGTAAAGGCATCTTTGCAATTGAGCTACAAGACATGGATGATATTGTTGCTGATGATGAAGAGCTTGATAATGGTGAGGTATGGTCGTCTCAATGTTGGATTTAAATGCTAATATTGAAAGCACCAAAAAATTGAGTGCATAAAAGATATTTTAACCTACAATTCTTTTAGGGCACTGAGGGTACTACAAATCAATGTTCTTGACAATATTTAAAAAAGTATATCATAATTAGGTTACTTGTTTGCTAGTGCATCCTATTTTTCATATATTTGCAATATGCAGTATGCCCAAATTTTTATTCACTTGTTTCAGTATTGGTCTTTTAGAGTTTGTATGCATTGTCTATATATAGATCTTAGACTTGTTTCCCAAATTGACAACAACTTGCATTGGTTTAGGTTTTAACTTTTTTTTTTTAGCCCTTTTATTTCATCTCTATCTTTGACACTTTTGTTGGCCCTAATCCTTGGAAACACATCACATTATGGCACGGTAATGTTTTACAGTTTAATGAATCTTCCACTTATTTAAATGCAATCTCCAGACTTTTTGTAGTCAGAATGTCATCAGCAACCTCACTATTGCCATCAATTATATGAATTATACTGAATAACTGAACATGTGTTAGGCAATATTCATTTCTCATTCAAGAACATGGATTGCTATATGTGATAAAATTATTGCTCATGGGGCAGTGAATAATGATTTTTCCATCATGTTTGCTAATGCACCTTGAATTTTATATTAAAAACTAATTCATAATTCATTTTACAGTTTCCAAGAACTTTGAATCATAAAAGTTTAGCTAAAAATGTTGTTGCTGATTTATTGGATGGCTTGATGGTGCAAATGTTTGAGCATCTTGAATCGTGTGCAAGCAATAAGCGTTTAAGTGAGGTATTTTCTGTCGCCATATTTGTTTAAATTGTTCCTTTGTCATTATGTCATAGGCTTGCTTCATTTTTATTTTATCCTGTTTGATGTTGTAGGTATTTGAAACTCTTCTGGATTCATTCATGCTAACTGTCCTGAGCACTTACAAGTCCAAATTTGCTCAGGTAATATTTCCTTTCTCTTATATGTAAACGAATAGGAAGGATCTATTAAAACTGACAATTTTTATATGCACTAGCTAAGAAGACTCTATAGCTTAGTTAGTGTATCTTTTAAGGCTTTAAGACTTTACTCCCTTTTGCTTGCAGTTTGTCATGTTCTATGCCTGTTCACTAGATCCTGAGAACTGTGGTGTGAAATTTGCCAAAACGCTTGGTGATAGATTTGTTTATGGTGACAACCCTCTTACCAGGTAACATAGCTCTAAATATTAAAAATTGCAACTGTTTGACCTCAGTGTTTCCTCCATCCCTAAGCTAGTTGTGTCATTATGTGGGATTTTCCTGCTGTGCTGACATGTGGAAGAGACATTAAACCTATTTCTTAATGGATATATATATATATATATATATATATTTTCAAAACTGTGATTTTAAATTGTTACTCTTTACACAATTTGACAATTTGTTCTCTTCCCCCTAGTTCATGGATGTACTACTGCTGATGACATGACAGCTAGAGTCAATTTCCTTCATGATAGACTTTGTTACATTTTATGTTAATTTCTATATTCTTGATGTCTTTTCTGTTCCTTGAAGCTTCAAAGCTTTTTAATTAGGATATTATGTTTTGAAAGGGAAATCTTTTAAATGAATTTCTTTGTTGATTGTTTGTAGGATGAGTGCTGTGGCTTATCTTGCTAGTTATTTGGCTCGTGCAAAGTTCCTGTCTGCTGCTTTTGTTTCTAGCGTGCTGAAAAGGTTCTGAAGCATATTTGTTATTGTTATTTTATCAATAATCAATTTACTTATTGGCCTAAGTGCCATTGCAACAGCTTGATGTGGGGAAAGGTAAATTTGTGAGAATTGTATTTAATGTGAAGGATTTTATTGTGTTTCAGGCTGGTGGATTGGTGTTTGGAATATTGTAAAACCCATGATGGTGACATGAATCCAAAAGCACATCGAGTATTCTATTCTGGATGTCAGGTATCCAAAGGCTTTGACAATAAATTTTTGCTAGTCTGAATTGATTGGATTGTTCTTTGGTTATGATTGTGCAAAGCGTGCAGGATTTTTTTTTTTTTTTTTAATGCATTCTTATATAGATAGCTAGATATGATTTTTCCATGCTGTTTTGGATTTTTACAATCTTCAACAGTTAAGATAAAGCAAAGAATATTGTAATTGATGTTAGTATCACTGATTTTGCTTTCTCAATCCTATACCATGTGCTTATTGCTGCCACCACCACATCTTCACTGGTACTGCTTCCATTGCTTTGCACTGATGCTGTTATGATGGCCATGATCTGCTAATGCCAAGAGCAGCATCCCTCTGTGATCACATTTTTGTGGCTAGTACTGTGAATGCTGGTACTTTGTGTTTGTCAGTGCTTCTGCACAGCCACTCCCGACATTGTTCATTACCATCAGCACTTCTGCAGCTTCATTGCCATTGTCTTTTACATTGGCATGAATTGTGCTGTGGTGCTACCTTCGCCTTCATTGCAATTGGAACCCTACTTCCACTGAATAGTTTAAATGTGAAGGGATTATTAGTTGATTGTCTTTTTCAAAACTTTTTTAAACTATAATACTTGGTTTGATTTTATAGGAAATTTTTTTTTATTTTTTTTTATTTTTTTTATTTTTGGGAACTTGGCTATAGAATTATCTGAATGGGTTATTTGTTTAAGGATATATTGTTTGATGTACATGGAAATTATAGCGAGCGTCTTGCGTGACGCAGTTGGTCATCTATTTTACTGTTAATAAAGGCTGGTAACTCATGCCTGGGGAAGAATTCATAGATGCTTATATTTTAGTGCCGTGTTTTTTATCTTATTATGCCCTCTGTAATTGACCAATGTCATATTAGGGCCAGTGCCCAGTGTTAATAAATACAATGTTTACACGAGTTGGAGTTTCTTACTTTTATCATATGATTGTGCTCCTTACAATTCTTGCTTTGTTACTATACTGGTTTCTTGATGGTTAATTTTCTTCTATAGGCCATCATGTATGTGCTTTGCTTCCGTATGAGGTCAATAATGGAGGTTCCCAGGCTAAGATCACAGCTTGTCCTCAGACCTATGGAGCTCATCTTGAAACATAAATTAGACCCTTTGAAGGTGGGTATAAATAGAAAATTGAGGGAAAAGAAATTCGAAAGTGAAAAAAGGCTTTTCTAGAAACTCTTGTTGCTCTTAACTGTGATTGTTTTTTTTCTTGTTCAATCTTTTATATACTATATAATCTCATAATTGTAGTGCTCGTCTTCCTTTGATTTTCTTTTATGAACAGGTGTGCCTGCCATCTATAGTAGAAGAGTTTCTTAAACAGGCAAAAGCTGCTCATCTGTTCACGACACCTGAAACATTCATTTCTGAAGATTTTCTGGAATCAGAATTTTCCAGGGATTTTGGTGGGATTGAGAGACTGGACATGTTCTTCCCATTTGATCCCTGTTTACTGCAAAACTGTGACAAGTATGTATTTTTAGCTTTGTCATCAACTTTATATCTGCATGTATGTGCACATGCATTAGTGCATTCTCATTTGTCTATGCTTGCCAATCAAAACTAGTTCCTCTCACAGTTAGTCCTGGATTGCTTAGAAAGAATGGAACTAGTTACTTTCTTTGTTTGGGCATTGTAATTTCCCAAATAGTCCCCTTCGAAAAATTATACCTTTTCCTTTGGCATTGATTTTTCTGATGATATCCTTTTCTTCCCTGCTTGGTAACTACTGTTAGGAACTTCATCCGACGAAACTTCGTGTACTGGAAGCATGTCAGAACCACTTATGGTAGTGATGAGGAAGATAGCAGTGACGAGGAAATTGCAGATGATTTTGCCCCCATGAACGGGGAGAGTTTTGATGAACAGCATCTTGATCTTGATGAATTTGACAATGCGATGAACAAAATGTCCATCACACCTAAGAATGGCTTAAATTACAGATTTGGTGGCGAAGTAATGCAAATGCCCTCAAGAATAAGACCCTCAACAAGTCCAGAGTCTTTATGATTATTTACCTTTGCTTTCAGCAAGTGAAATTATATTTTGAGATGTTTCTCATTCATGAATGTCAGATTGGACTTGATGGCACTGTATTATATCTTTTGTTCATTTTTATTTTTATTTTTATTAAAGCTGTTGTAATTAAATTTTGATTACACGTAGAATGGTCTAATATTGTGAATGTAATTACAGTGGGAACTTGAGCTTAATCTAATACAAGAATATGCTATTTTATTTGCCAAGGTCTTTTGTTTGCTCTTTACTTCAGTTTTTGAAATTGAAGTGTAAGTAAGTTGGACAGGATTTGTTGCTGTTCATGTGGACAAGTAATTCATCCATGTTAGAGACACAGAGAGAGAGAGAGAGAGAGTGGAACTTCCCATTTATGTTTTTTCTTTTGCAATATTTTGCTTCATTTCATTTGAGATCAGAAAATGATTTGTTTCGTAAATGATTAAGCAGCAATTAACTGATGTAAATACATAATCAAAATGAAGCTACCAAAAACAATTCCAAAATTTTCATGGGGAGTGGTTAAATTAAATATACTGAAATTCTTAAATACATTTCATTTTTTGTTTTTTGTTTTTTTTTTTTTTTTTCAAATTAGTAACAACAATATGTTGTTCATACAATTTTCATAAATTACAAAATTCTTTTCATTTCATAATTTAGGCAAAGAATTTGTAGAAAAGCTAATTTTGACACTGAAGGTCTGGAATTCAAATCTAATCTTTCAAGTGCAGCTAAACCTTATTTTCTAACAAAAATAAAAGTGATAAACATTACTCATAATAGATTTACTTTTCTTTTTCGTCCATTTCAAAATATAATCCCCTTTACTTTTTAAGATTATAATTTATTTGTTAATTTATTATTATACCCATATTTATTTTGTATTATTATCAGACAAACATTATTAAATGTGATAATTGAAAAACTAGAACAAAAGGAGCCATCTAATATTAGTTAGGGATGTTATAAAAAAAGTTTACCATTTTAACTATAAAAAGTACATTTTCTTAACATGTGAAATTAACCATAAGCCTATTATTACTAGAGGGAGGAGTATTTTTTTTTTACAGTACAAGTTTTTTTTTTAAAAAAAAAAGCCTTTTATTCTATTTTGACAGGGGGAGATATTTGAACATTTAACTTGTACGCATTATCATGGCCTTACCAATAATATTTTTTTTTTTACAATGAATACTCTTATTTACAAAATCATCTATAATTTTTTCATATAAACACTTCAAAATTTTATTATAATAAAATTAAGCTAATATAAAAGGTCAATTATCTTAATCAATGAAATTATCAGTTATTAATAGTTACATTGATAGATTGATAGATAGACACACAGAGAGAGAGAGAAGAGAGAGAGAGAGGTAGGAAATGGCATTTGACCATTTCTAATGTGCATTGAGAATTTATGACCACTATTTCTGTTATTAGCAACTAAAAAATGGCGCCAATAATAACTAATATTTGATTAACATAAATTTATTTTTAATTAGTCCTTAAACATTGCCTTCTTATCAGGAAAAAACAAAGCAATCTCAGCTGTCAATTCCTTTCCTCCACTTAATAATCAACAGAACAAAACCGGAAAAAAAAAAACCCAAATTCCCATTTCCCATTATTTTACTTTCTCAAGAAAATCAATCAATCCATTCCTACATTGATTTATTTATTTATTTCTTTTAATTAATTTTTGTTTTGTTTTGTTATCTATAATTCTTAATATCATCCACCCTCGCCCAGGAGGGATGGAGATAGAAAAGAAACTGATAAAAACCATTAATCTTTTTCTATCTTCCTCATCTTTGATGGCTATCCTCCTGGTTCTTCTCTTCCTCTTCACCTTGTTTTCGAACCCTCCTGGTGCCTTTGCAGAAGTCAGTAAATTTGAGCCTGCTGATCAAATTCTTATCAGTTGTGGAGCTAAGAGTTTATCTGCAATTCCGGATGGAAGAGTTTTCAAGACTGACCATGAAGCTCAAAGTTTCTTGCAAACCGAAGAAAATATTTTAGTTTCTGTTGCTTCTGCGGATGTTCCTTCACCTATTTATCTAAATGCTAGAATCTTTTCTCAACAAGCTACTTATGCTTTTACTATGAAAAGTCCAGGATGGCATTGGGTTCGTCTCCATTTTTATCCTTTTCCTAACACAAAATTTGATCTTCAAACTGCTACTTTTTCTGTTTCTTCTGATAAGTATGTTCTTCTTCATAACTTCAATGTTAATAATCAAACTAAACCTATCCTTAAAGAGTATCTTATAAATGTCACAGACCCTAAGTTTTCTCTCCACTTTGAACCTATGAAGGATTCTGCAGCTTTTATCAATGCTATTGAGGTTGTTTCTGCTCCTGATGTTGTGGTCTCCGAAGAAGGTTCTGCTCTTTTCCCAGTTGGAAACTATCCTGGCTTGTCCAGTTTTGGTTACCAAGTTGTTTACCGGCTTAATGTAGGAGGCCCTTTAATTACCTCAGTAAATGATACCCTTTCGAGAACTTGGGAAAATGATAAGAAATACCTTAAAGATGAAGCCTTGGCTCATAGTGTAAATATCCCAACTAGCTCCATTAAATATGGTACTGGAATCTCTCCTTTAATAGCTCCTCCAACTGTTTACTCTTCTGCTCAAGAGATGGCTGATTCGCAAACTTCTTTAGCAAATTTCAATATTACATGGAAATTTAATGTTGATATAGCTTTTAATTACTTGATTAGGCTGCATTTTTGTGACATTGTGAGTAAATCACTTAATGACCTTTACTTTAATGTATTTGTAAATGGGAAAATGGCAATTTCTGGGTTGGATTTATCGTCAATCACAAACCAATTAGCCTCCCCATATTATAAAGACATTGTGGTGAATTCTACCTTGATGTCTGGCGGACTCACTGTTCAGGTTGGTCCGATGGGTCAGGATACTGGTTCAACAAATGCTATACTAAATGGTTTAGAAGTATTGAAAATGAGCAACTCTGTTGATAGTTTGGATGGAGAGTTTGGTGTTGATGGTAGAACGGCTGTTTCTACTCGCAACACGGTTGCAGCTGTAGGTTTTGCGATGATGTTTGGTGCTTTTGTTGGTCTTGGTGCTATGGTGATTAAATGGCATAAGAGGCCTCAAGATTGGCAAAAGAGGAATAGCTTTTCTTCTTGGTTGCTTCCTATTCATGCTGGTGATACCAGTTTTATGGCAAGCAAGACCTCATTGGGATCTCATAAAACTAACTTTTATTCGTCAACTCTTGGCCTAGGCAGGTATTTCTCTTTCTCAGAACTGCAAGAAGCTACCAAGAATTTTGATCAGAGTGCAATTATTGGTGTTGGTGGTTTTGGCAATGTCTATCTTGGTGTGATTGATGAAGGTACTAAAGTTGCTGTCAAAAGAGGAAACCCACAATCTGAACAAGGAATTACAGAATTTCAGACAGAAATTCAGATGCTATCTAAGCTGAGGCATAGGCATTTGGTGTCATTGATTGGCTATTGCGACGAAAATGATGAAATGATACTAGTTTATGAGTACATGTCAAATGGTCCCTTCAGAGACCATTTATACGGCAAGAATTTACCTCCATTGTCATGGAAACAAAGGCTAGAGATCTCTATTGGAGCTGCCCGCGGACTTCACTACCTGCATACTGGTACTGCACAAGGTATAATTCACCGCGATGTTAAAACCACTAACATTCTGCTTGATGATGCCTTTGTTGCCAAAGTTGCTGACTTTGGTCTGTCAAAAGATGCACCTATGGGTCAGGGTCATGTAAGTACTGCAGTTAAAGGAAGTTTCGGGTATTTAGATCCTGAGTACTTCAGAAGACAGCAACTAACAGATAAATCAGATGTATACTCATTTGGGGTTGTGCTACTTGAGGTGTTGTGTGCAAGGCCTGCAATTAATCCACAGCTACCAAGAGAGCAAGTTAACTTAGCTGAATGGGCTATGCAATGGAAAAGAAAAGGGTTGCTTGAAAAAATCATCGATCCTCTTCTCGTAGGCACGATCAATCCTGAATCAATGAAGAAATTTGCTGAGGCTGCAGAGAAATGCTTAGCAGATCATGGGGTTGATAGACCTTCTATGGGAGATGTTCTGTGGAACTTGGAGTATGCATTGCAACTTCAAGAAGCCTTCTCACAAGGGAAAGCTGAGGAAGAACTGAAATTATCATCTGCAGCCGCCTCACCTGCCGCTGTTCCAGCTACTCCTAGTCCTGCTACTCCTACGTCAGAAAATCGTCTTGTTTCAATTCCTGAAGAGAATACAAATCCTGCACAAGTTCAGGCCATTGACGACCATTCAGGAACTGCAATGTTTGCTCAATTTTCAGGACTCAATGGAAGATAAAAAAAAAATATTTAAATGGGATTTTACTAATTCAAGAAAGCTGTTTAAATCAGTACAGTTCAAGAATCTCACAGTAGCATTTGTTATTGCTTCACGAATTGAGGGATATACATAGCATTTGCAGAGGTCTTTTAAGGGCTAGGATTTACTCATATACTTCTTATATATGATGATGATGATGATGATGGTGTATTTAGCAAGTGTACTATCCACACTCCTGTTTATTTATCATTTTTTCCTTGTTTTTAGTATTTGATTTCATGGTTGTAGAGATTTGTATCTATTATATGTTACCATTTTAATTAAGTGGGATGGATAGATGTGCATAGTTACAGAAGCATACATCATTTTCTATCATATGTGATGACCACAAATTTTGTAATTATATACATAATTTCTCATAGCAGCAAGCAGAAAAGTGAATTTTCAACAGAAAATAATTAGCCTGTAACTTCATTACTCATTACTTACCTTGTGTTTGACTTTTTATTGGTTTCAAAAAATTAAAAATTATTAAAAATTATAAAATGCATTAACTAATTTGAAAATTAATATATTTTTTTCAATTACCATATACTTTTTCTAAAAAAGTATAAACTAAATACTAATAAAAAGAAATATCACATCTTTTTGTTAACATAAAAAACAAATATGACTAAATATGTAAAGAATTAATTTATCAAAATATTTATAATATTCCAAATTCATAAAAATTACATAAATATAAGAATTAAATAGTTTATTATTTTAAATATTATTATATGAAAATATTTTAAATATTTATAATTTGTTAAAATAAATTATTGTTAACAATGTTAAAAAATTAGTATTACTAAAAGGTTGAAATTGTAAGTTTTTACAAGAAAAATTAATTTATTGCAAAAAGATTATCAATACCAATAATATTTTGTGTAAAAAAATTTACATAATCCATGTTTATCTAACATATAAAAAAGTAGATATATTATGTAAAAATTTCAAGTTTTGCCAATAAATAATCTCCCTTCTTTAGGACTCAAAAAAATATATATATATATAATTTTTTTATATTAGCATTTTGACAATATCTTTTTAATTTTAGGCAGTGTTTGATAATATCATTTAGTATTTAAAATTAAAATTTTTAGTACTTTGTTTGATAACTATATTTTAAAAATTTAAATTAAGTAAAAAATCATTTAAAATGATAAGTCAAAATTTTTAATTTAAAATTCATATTGAATATAATAAGTGATTAACTGTTTAAATATTTTTATAATTTAAAAATCATCACTTTATTTATTCAGCATTTAATTAACTTTTTAAATATTTTTATAATTTAAAAATCATCACTTATTTTATTCAGCATTTAATTTTCAATTGTACCAAACACCACATTACTATTATATATTATGATTTAAAAGTTTATATCTATTAGTTTTTAATAGCAAAATGACCATATTGCCAAAATTTTTATTGGTAATTCTACTATTAATTGCAGTGAGCACTTCTCTTCTCTTCAAAAATTTCTATTGCATCAGAAAGAAATCTTTATAGACTTCACCACCCAAAAAACTGGCCTTCTCAAGTTCAATTTCATAAGCTTGCAATCATTAGGCAAGTAGAAAAGGCAATTATTAAGTGCTTATCTTGAAATATAAAGGCCCTATTTGGCATTGCGTTTATAAAAAATGCTTTTCAATAAAAAATTTTATATTTTTTTTAAAATTACTTTTAAACAAAAGCAAGTAAATTAATATTTTTCTAAAAGTATGTTTGAAAAAACACTTTATAAAAAATAATAAAAATCAATCAATAAAATCAAAAAAATTTTGAAAGCTTTTTTTTAACTATTAACAGTAATCCCAAACACACCAAAAAAGTAATTATTTCCTCTTTAAAAATTTATATTGCATAAAAAGAAAAATTTTATAGACTTGCTTAGAAGCAGAATTCAAGGAAAGAAATTGATCTTTAGTTGCCTTCCTTTCTAGCTACCATTTATGTAAGAAAAATGGAGTAAAAATTTCAGTATGTATGAAACTCCACACCTTGAGCAAGTTCCAACTCCTTAGTTATTCCAAATTATAAGCATATAGTGGCAAGTTTATTTCTATTTTCTCTTTATGAGATTTTTCTATTTAAGGATTTAACTCATAACTTCACAGTTTTGAAGATAACTCTAATATCATTGCTGATATATATATATATATATATATATATATATATATATATATATATATATATATATATATATATATATATATATATATATATATATATATATATATATATGAACCAATTTAAATAGATGATATATATGTAAGGAACAATCACATTGTTAATTATTATTTCTTTTTTATAATCAAATGTATGAATGATAATTTTTTAATTAAGTTAGGAATTTTTATCAAAAATTAAAATAGAATAATTTTAAATTAATAATTTTTTGTATATAAAAATTTTTCTTACTGAATTCACTCTATTTAACTAGATTCAAACCTTAAGTCTCCCAACAAGAATTACAAAGCTAATTTTAAAGTATATATATCCCTTGAAGACTAGATTAGGTATTTTAAGTTAATAGGAAGATGAAACCATTTTAGAAATAAGTGTCAAAATTTAGTTGATATTAAATTTTCATCCCTAATATTTAAAAGGAAAAAAAAAAGATTAGGGCTTTCTAATACAAGATATCAATTAATTTAAAAAAAGGGGTTACCATGAAACAAGTGGTTGATATGAATAAGATTAAAATTGAATTATCAAAGTTGACATAAAAAAGAAAAGAAAATAAAAGAAAATTATATATATATATATATATATATATATATATATATATATATATATATATATATATATATATATATATATATATATGCCTAAAAAAGAAGAGCTTTTGAGTAGGCCATGAATGAACAAGAAAAATTATAGCTGATGTTGAGGAATGGAAATAATAATTTTTATCCACTTCTATAGAAAACTCTTTCCTTTTCTTTCTTTATCAATCCTATCCTTAATTCACATGACCGTTACAAGTTTCCAACTGTTTTCTTCTCATATATAAAAAAAAAAAACCCATTTGCAAATGTACCTGTAAACAAAAAAGGAACACTCTCCTTCATACAATTATCTCTTATAATTAATCTCTTTTATTAATAATTCTCTCTCAAAATGGAGAATTCAACAGAAACAATGAGCTTTGACATGGATGATCTGCGAAACAATCTTCCACAGAAGTAAAATACTCAACGATTTTATTTTTTTTTTAGTTTACTGTAACAAATATTGGAATTAACCGTATTAATTTAATATCATTTGATCGATATTGATGTTTAAATATTAATTTGTATATTCAGCAGGAGAGGGTTGTCAAGATACTACACAGGGAAATCAAGATCATTTACATGCATGGCAGATGTTCAATGCGTAGAAGATCTAAAGAAAAAAGAACATCCTGATGCTAAGAAAAGGAAGAAATATTCAGATGTAAGAAGGGAATTGCATCTTCCTCCATATCCATGTCGAAGGGTATCTAGTACTACCCAATGTACAGCACATTATGTTGGTGTCTAGATTTATTTATATATATATATATATATATATATATACTTTCTTGCCAATTTTATTTATTTAATTAACTAATTAATTATACTCCTTGTTCTTCAGCAAGATGAACAATTTTGTAGTTGTTTAGCCATGATATCTTCTGATGTTTTCTGATCGAACTTGAAAATCTGGGTCTTTATGCATTTTATAGTTGCGTACTTTTTGAATTGCGGAGAAAAATATCATGTTGAATATATTGATTAGAAGTTACTATATATATTAAATTGATGTATTATATTAAATATTTTCTCTGATTCAAAATATTTATAATTTTAAAATTTTTTTATTTATTTATCATTTAAAATTTTAAAAATATATTTATTTTCTTTTAATTTTATTCTCTATTTATTTCACTTTTGACCTGTGTTGATATCCCCTAAAAAGAGCTTTCGAGAGCTTAGTTGTCCATTTCTCTTCGGACAATCCCATTCAAAGAAAGCGGCAACTCATTCTCAAGCACTAGCAGCGGATGATCGAACAAAAGCCATTCTCAGACAAGCTCGGCTAGGCTATAAGCTCATTCCCTTTTTTCCTCCTTTTAAAAGCAGACATGTGGAAAATGAAATTGATAAAATAATAAAATTAATTTAGACATTTCCATTAATTATTTTTATTTTTTTATATTAAAATGGATAAAGATATTTTAACTTTTTATATTAAAATTATAACAATTTATAATTTTAATTTTTTTTAATTTATGTGTTAAAAAAAAAGAGTATACCAATTAGACGTTATCATTAATTTGTTTGAAAAAGTATTGCATTGAACACATTTATTAAACGTCATTAATAATTGGTAGTACAATAAGCCAATGAATTAATTGCTAAAAAGATTTTACTTTTCAGAGGCTGTATCAATGGGATCAAATTGATATCATTTCCACCGTACGATCTCATGAAATTGGTCAAACAAAATCAAAGTTATATGATAAGATAGTAATTTGAAAAAATAAAGGAAAAAAAAAAAAAGCTTCAAATATTAGAACACCCAATTTGACCACTGAATTTAATTTGCATAGATTTCCAACATATTCTAATACATGCATAGTTACAAAATTCCACTCGGTTAATCTTTTAACTCGCTAGGAAGAATTCACATTGTTGCTACACCAGTAAGCCACAGATGGGAAATGGAGATACAATTAACGGTATCAGCTAGAACATAAACACTAACAATCTGCAACCTAACAGTGATTATGAGTACCAAAGAATCACCATTTCTCCCTAATAGTACAAAATTAGGATGTAAGAAGCCCTAACAAAGTTGAAACAAAAACTATTGCAATCTGTTCTTGCTGCTCGCTGTATCCCAATGATCAAACATGACAAGGTCATCATCGTCGTCATCAACAACATCAAGCTTTTGTACTTTCTTGTGATTATTAGCTTCTTCAGTAACAGTCGAGACATCCATATCTGGTTGTTTTCTCTTCTTCCCAGAAATCTCTGTCCCTTCTGAAATTTCCACCTCGTTTTCAATGGGCTTGTTATCGTCTGTCTTTTTATCGTCCTTCTTCTCAGGTGGTGCTTGTGTCCATCCAAATAGAACCATTCCATCAGGTTCCTTCTCCTCGTCAAATTCTTCCCTGTGAGATAGTGTAAACTTAGTTGCTAAACCAACATCAGAACAAGTTATCAAATCATCCATAAATATTACATTAAATCTGAAAATTAAATATTGTTCAACAGACTAATTAAACACCACAGCTTTCAGGAAGCGATGCATTTATTGTCAAAAATTTGAGCTCAGAATAATCTAAAATATCACCACAATTAAAGTAGACGATGCCTACTAACTCACTAAAATAGCCTGAAACCATTGTATCTCACATCCAAAGAAAATTAGATCCTAGAAGCTAAACTACTAGAAAACACCTGCCTTAAAATTAAATACAAAGATATGCAAAGTTCAACTTGAATGGCAATTAAAATGCACTTTACTGCTACCATCATCACCACCACCACAATAACAATAGAATTAACAGCGACAATGATGACCGCACCACAACAAGCCAATACAGTTTCACTATTGATTTGAGATCAACATAAGTTCCATTCAGGCAACATAAATTAGGAAGGAAATCAATTCAATTTCAAAGGCAGACTCCAAATAATCAAGTTCAATTTCAGATTATGAATGGAAAAATCAATAACTATAGGAAAAAACAACCTGGAGAGCATTCAAGTTACACTACAATCATGTTCTTAATTTGCATTAATGATGGAAAAGAACAATTATGCTTTTTTCTGGACAAGTAAAAAGAAACACCTGAAACCATGTAATCTAATCATAAAAAATAACCAACGCTAACAGGGTAAGTGTAGGAACAACAAATTAAATTAGAAGGAATATGACCATTAATAGCTTGAACAAGTTCTGTCATGAACTTCCAGATTGCAAATTCCCCTTCTACAACTTCCAGGGCAAGTTTATGAAGGATCCCCATTGAATAACCAAGCCAATCATATTTGTAGTAGGAAAAAGATGAAAAATAAGAAGCAACAGCAGAATGTGAAACTTTCTTTTGAGATCATTCAATTCAGAGTATCAGACATCTTTGAACAATAAACAGGCATGACAACCTTTCTCAAAAAATGACGTGTAGAATATGAAAAAACAAAAAGACATCACATCACTAAGAACAGACCTATGCTTGATATAGATATTGCAAATGAACTCCTGTTGAAGATCTTCCACCGTGAGCATTGTCCCACCAGTAATTGAAGAAGGTAGCTCAGATAGCACCTGATTGGGAATTAAGGAATAGGGGAGAAAATGTTAAAACAAAAAATTAAGAAATTTGATCAATTGCACTTGTGTCAATCTAATTTCGATGCATTAAGGGTTTAAAATACCTTTTCAAGGTTAGCAGTATAATTTGCTATCATATCTTTATCAAGATCATCACCAACTTCATAAAGAAGGGCTGAGCCATGCATAATTAATGGGGAGTTCATTCCGAGCTTGGCTTTAACTATCTTCTCAACAAAATCCCGCAACTTTGAACGATGAGTATTGATCTCCAGGGATAGTGGCGACTGTTATTAACCATGATTTGAACATAAGGAGCAGGCAACCAATGAATTGAAACACATATAAAGGCAATTCCAGAAACAAAATTTAAAAAGAAAAAATTATATCCATAGATCTACCTCAGAACAAACACAACATGACTTGTTGGGTTCGAAGGGTTCCACTGGCATGAGAAGCATCTTTTTTGATGGATGTTCTAAGCAATATGTCATTCTGCATGGACATTAGATAATATTACAACAAACAAGAAGCAAAATAATCACAGCTGATGTTTCAGAACTCTAGTTAACATTTTTAGAAACTACACTACTTCTATATTGGGTGGTAAATGGGCCAGGTAGGGTGGGTTGGGCAAAGATATTCAAACAAACCTGACCTAATCAGCTTGTAGATCAGAGAAAAAAAAAAACCTTGTATTCAGTTTCAGGTTAAGGCATACTAAATATTCTAATTAAAAGGAACTTACTGTTATAATCAAAATCAAAGTGTTGCAAAATTATAAAAGGTACCTAGATAATTAGCAAGAATAAATTCTACATGAATTCTATAACTAGAACTGTGGTTCATTGTTCTAGGTTCAGCAGAAGAAATAAAATGAAAACTTCCAGGGAAAAAAAATAATGAGATTTTGTGTCAGAGAGAGAGAGAGAGGGAAGGAAGAATACATAACCAATGATGAGATTGAGAAATTTAACAAAGTCCAATAATGCTAAGACTTAAAGAGAGATTATAAGGAATGGGCAGACCTTATCTATCTCTATACTTCCTTATATTCTATACCGTTGCTATATCCCCTCTTTTATAAGCTAATAATTGCAAAGGAAACAGCTAGAAAATGGAACAGGAATCAGGATTCTCCCTTAGCCATATCCCTTTATATTAAGGCAACATGGTGACGTTTTACTATCCTAACTGGACAACATGATTAAATTAGTTTGGGTCCATTTCTATGGGATTACCTGATATTTTAAAACAAAACCCAAAAAAAAAAAAAAAGGGTTTTAATTCTTGCAAACTGCAATCAACCCACTTTCAATAGCAACCCTTAATTCAGATGCAAGATCATCATGTCCATCAACCTGATAAGTACAACGCCCTATTTCTACAGAAGTTGAGAAGTAAAACACAGGCAGACAATCCATCCAAAAGAAAAAACACAGTTGTATAGTCCTAAACCTGTTTTCTTAGGAAATAACCAACAAGTTTGACACTGAGGCTTAAGTTTACTGGTTGAATAATTCAGAAAACAATAACAAAGACCTGCCTCAGTCCCTCAGATATACCTCTCAACCATTGTGTCAGACAATTAATTTGAAATGTCATAACAACAGGAAACAATGTTCACTAAGAGGAAAAAAGAATTGATCCACACCTGTAATTGTTGGTATCCCCTTCCAGCACCTTGATAGCTTCAATGACAATTAAACCAGCTACAACAGCATTAGTCGTTGCAACAGCATGCACAATATTCCCGGCAATACCTTTAGCTTCAAAAAGACTATGCAAAGGAATCCCAAATGAAGCAGCTCGAATATTTGCAGCAGCAGTAACAAATTCCACAGCTAACTGATCATCTTTGTCAAAGCTCAGGTTTCCAATCTCCTGCCAGGCAAAGGAAATGACAAAAAAATCTGAGTGTCAATTGGCAAGACAAAAAAAAAAAAAAAAATACCATCAAGAAGTTCAATAACTTGTACAGGTGATAACTATTAGGTTTAAACCAAACTGATGTTTTGAATTTCGGTTCAGTTATGAAAATTTCAGTTTGTTTCAATTCGATTCAGTTTTTTTATTGCTAAAAACAAATAGACCATAAATAACCAATTTAATATAATATTGTTATTTTCCTAGAAACTGTAATGAATCATGTTTCTCCCTAAAACACTCAATTGTACCCAAATCAAAATATCCCACTCCCAATCCATATAAGTATCTAACCTCTTTTACTTTTTTTTACTGAAAAAACAAAACTGCATGTGTTGAAAAAAAAAAAAAAAAAAAAAAAGCAAAGAAAAGAAAAAGAAAAAATAGAGATGAGAAACACAATAATTAGTTAGAGGTCCACATGCAACAATTTATCTTGGCTTGTGGCCAAAAGCAAAAAGGACATTAGTTAGCATGAAATAAGCCCTTATATAAACTCTTGATGGATTCATGCATTTTGATCTATGGCAATCTTGATTTTCGAATCTATCTTCATTGCACGTTATTGTTTGGTATAATTGACCACATCATTTTTTTTTGTAATTTTTAATTGAAAAATGCATTTGAAAAATAGTCTTCTGAAAATCAATTTCAAGACTGAATTGAATTAAATTACTGAACTGAACTAAAATTGCTCAGCTCAGTTCAGTTCAGATATTCCCCAATTCCAGTTTAGTTCAGTTCCATTTTTCAATCACTTCTTTAAAAGCTCGAAGTCAGCCAACCTTTTCTCTGCTTGCAAAAAACAGTTTCAAAGCCTCCAGAAAAACTCTTGAATTTTCTGTAAGGCTCCATACATCCTGTGGATTTTTCAAGCCCAAGGATGTCATGGCAGACGCTGAAAGATCATCAGTTGCACAGCTTTTATCAACATTCCCATTTTGCTGACTTGGTTTGTCAGGAAGAACATCCTTGCTATATATCGGCCTGGGCTTATTGCGATTTTTCCATGTCTCTTCATTAGACAAAGCAACCTCAATGTTATAACCAAACACATGATCATATATCTTCCTTCCATATTGCTCAATGTCTTCATTGTCCCTTCGTTCAAGTACATCTTCTGAATGTTCTGATGAGTTAGAAGCATCACTAGACCGTACATTTAAATCATTTTCCTGATTCTTGTCTCCAAAAACCTTTGCGAAAAGCAGGTCCTTTGCCCAAACAATACAGTGAACAAACTGCAATTTTAAAAAATGACAGCAAAAATCAAATACATAGGCTTGTCATCTTAATAATTACATGAAGAATCAATCATAATTCCCAAAGCAAACATTTTCTTACAAGTCAATGATTTAGTTTGCATATTGAAAAGAGAGTAGATAACATACAATTAAGGCAGCTCCTAAATTGTAGAAGTGAATAATCCAAGAAAACATCATTTAACAAGTAGCTACATATCATCTATATAAAGGGAGTCCCAAGAAATTCTAGCAAACAAGATAATGCACCTTAGAAACATTGAACACAACATAATTCCATTTTGGTTTAATGTTTTGAAATGCCTCTTCACTAAAAGAAACTGCTGTAGGCCAAAGCTGCAGGGTATGCTTAATTGTTTTTGGCAACAACAGGCCCAAGCAGACGAAAGAGAGTAAGACATCTTGCCGCCCTCTTGTAAATGGGAATAGAAAAAAATAAATAAATAAATAGTAACATGGATAACAATTTCAGCCACAAGGAACATAACTCAAAAAACATGTACCTTGGATGGAGTACTAGTAATTGTACAGACAGGATATGTCTTTGGGGCAGGTTTAGGCTGACACTCATAGCACTCTGTTTTTCCCTTCACATGAACTGTGACCTGATTCCATAAATTGGCAAAGAAAAAAAAATCATCAGTATTATAACATACAAATAAATAACATTAGGACAATCTACTTACAGACACAAACATCTTACGGCAAGTGTAAGTGCGTTAGAGATAGAGTGAATAGAAAGAAAGTAATTGAATTACATGTTCACAATGCAGCTATTTCTTTTTGTATTGATGAAATGTTTTGTAGTAAAAGAAAAAGCTGGAAACTCCAAATTGTTGTGCATCAAAATATGGGAAAAAATTGATGAACAAATTCAGAAACCTCTTCTGCAACATCAGATAATTGATAGAAGACCCTGTCTTTAGTGAATTCTTGATATAAGACCACAGACAACAAAAGATCACCTGTCCTAGAAATCCCGTAGTCCCACTTTCAACCAATGGAACTTCAGCTGCCAAGCAAAGACGGTTCACATGTCGCCTTGCATCCAAGTTGTCAAGACCATTCAGAATAACATTAAATTGCTTGAAAAAGTCCACATTGAATTCAGGATCCTTAACATTTGCATGGTACGGTGTAATGCTAATGTGGGGCTTAAATCTTAACACAGCATCCCGAGCAACCTGACATTATTAGAAACAATATAAGACGTGCAATTGGAAACTGCCAATGTGAGCAAACAATTAAAAATGATTCTGAAAACACTTGCCTTGGCCTTTGACTGCCCAACATGTGATTGCCGGAACAAAAATTGTCTGTTAAGGTTACTAACTTCTATAGTGTCCATATCAATCTGCAGATAGATATGAAAAAAAAAAAAATTACCAATCACTGCTCAAAAGATCAAGGGTCTTAAAAAGAAATCTAAAAGGCAAATGCCCAATGCACAGATTTAAATATGACAGCCGTTATGTAACAGTATGTTGCCTTACCATTACCGTTATGTGCATTATATAATAACCAAAAAAAAAAATGTACACATAACGGCCGTTACATAACAGTTAACAGTCGTTATGGCCATTATATAATGGTGTAACGGCCAATATGGAGTCTATCAGCTTTTTTAAGTATTGAACTCTATTTAGTATACTAAATTATCTAAATTATTAATTTTTGTCAAAAATTATACATGTAGAATCTTTATTTATAAGGCATTATGCTTATTAATTAGTTATAACTCTTAAATTTAGTGATTTATGTTAATATTTATCAATTTGCAATTTTTTGCGGTAAAATTGTGCAGCAGTTGGCCGTTACCATCACGTTATGGCTGCAATGACCCCGTTACCGTTACATGTGCCCACGACCGCGAAAGTGACCGCAACCACAATTTAAATCTATGGCCCAATGCAATTGAAATTCTGGTTCAAACCATTAATCATTACTTGAGAAAATGACCTTAATTTGACTTATAAGGAATTCATAATAAGGACCAATAAAATTTTAACTCTCATATACAACGTCAATATCTTGCCATCAGAAAAGCTGATAAGTATATTACAGATACATAACAGCTTCCTGAGAAAGCAATCATTTGGTCCTCCATCCTCCTACTTTAGAGTAGTTTTCCATCTGAAAGATTGGTTTGCTGATGATTTAGATCATGATATAACCAAGATATAAAATGCCGTTAACTTCTCATCTATATTAATGCACATTCAGATCAAGGACAAATAGGATTTCCAGTTCAATTTTGAGTTGAGCCCCTACTTCCAAATTTTTCACTGAGCAGCCGCTGTCAAAGTAGAAATTCCTTTCAAATTCAAGATTTAAGTTCAAGTAGCAACAAAAGAATGACAATAGTTATCATAGGAAAAAGGGGAGAAAAAAAAAAAAAAGCCATTTGCTAGCACTTGGGATAGTGGTTAGTTAACACATATCTCATTAAAACTACCTCCACCACTACTTTTTACACTAATAACACATCAAAGTCTAGTGGTCTCACTTATAAAGGTTTCTAATCTAGCTACCATTTATCATCGTCAATGCCACCATTGCCATGACCTCCTCAAGAACCTCCTTCGGCAATCCATAACCCAGCCTATTATCAGCACATAAAAAATAACAAACATCAACACTAAATCACAGTCACCACCATCTGAAGCTGTATATTGTAACTAGAAAATCACAATCAACATCAATGACAGCAAATCACACCAGCCAACTTGCAACTATCCTGGTTCCGCCTTTAGTTCTCATACGACACCAATTGATCACCCTAGCATTCAGTGGACACTGCACTCAACATGCCGCTCACAGAAGCAAAGAACCACAAAATAGGAAAAGTCCCAACAACTCATTGCCACAGGCCCACAGCAAACCCTGCCACCTCCACATCTGACATGCACAAGGCCACACCGCTTAAGCAAAACCGTAATAAAACTGTCAGAACCCCAAACCACCACTACCATCAAACCTCATTGATACAGCACTATATTACCGCCAAAAACCACCTCCATCTCAAACTTTTGACACCATTATCACTAACCACCATTTATCGCTGCCCACCAACAACACTTTCAGCTGCCAAATAATTGCACTACCATCTGAAACTTATATCTAATCTATCTATATGACCTTTGCACTTAAAAATCCAAAATTTATATTTTTACATGAATAACATTAATGGGAAATCATTTGTGAGCATTGACACCAATTAAAGATAATTTTACAAATTAACTCAGATAACAACTAAAATTGCCAAAGAGAGAAACTAACAAAATTCTCAAAAGCCTTTCCACAATCTACTTCCAGTTGAAACCCTCAGCATCTATGATACTCTTCATAGGAACAAGAACAACACAAGGGGCCAAGGAAACACCAATTCAATAACAAAATAAAATAATAATAATTCTGCAAACACAAAATGAGCCGTTTAAACCCTAAAAACACTAATATAAGCAAAAACCCATAAAACCCAAAACCTAAAAAACAACAAAAACCCATTTAAAAAAGAAATTTAAAAAAAAATGGAGAAAATTGAAATACTGACGATATGAATATCTTGAAAGCCAGAGAGAGCAAGTGTCTTGAGTAACTCACAGCCAATCCCACCAGCTCCAACCATAAGGACTTTCGCGCCCTAAAAATGAAAAACCCAAAACAGACAAACAAAACCCTTAAAATTCCCTTCAATTGAGTAACCAAACGAACAAAACATGACATAGAAAACAAAATAGAAGCGTGATAGAGTTGTTTTTCAGTACCTTTACAGCAGATGAGTGCTGGAGGGAAGCCATTTGAGAGCTCAAAGAGAGAGAGAGAGAGAAAGAGAGAATAAAGAGGAGTGAAAGAGAAGTTGAAGTCTGTTATTAAAATGGTTAGTTATATTATAGAATAAATAATAATAACAATACAATAGACATAGGAATAGAAGTAGAGAATCGAACACGCGACGTTAAAGAAGATAGATAGAATCTGTAAAGGGGGCGGCGCGAGTAACTGTAGTAGTAGTTGTACGGTCTTACATGAGGCAATTGCTTGGTTGTAGACTCTGACATAATTCATAATTGTTGTGCCTAAAAAATGTGAAATAAAGGCAAAACGCCCCCTAAACCTTCCAACTCACACTATTTTAGCTATTGAATTGCTATACATTTATTTGTATACATCAAGCTTTATTAAATTTTCATTTTTCAGCACATCCAAAAACTTTTGAATGGAGCTGATAGACTGTGAACATCATGTGTGTTCAATGACGTATTTTATCATATCGAAGGACTTTTGAATGGCACTGTATTTTATTTTCTAGTTATTTTTTTCCTTTTTTCTAGTGATATGTGCTCAAACAACCTAACAAATAGTCATCACAGACTTTCAACAAGCATGATGTTCGCGCTCTGTCATTTCTATTTAAAAGTCCTTCCATATGATAAAAAATAAAATTTTAAATCTTTAATATATATAAATAAATTTATAAAAAATCAATAGCAAAATGGTGAAAGTTCAATAGTTTAAAAATGTGTTTTGCCTAAAAAAAAGTTAAAATATGAGAAAGATTTATAGCCGATTGAGCTAAGAACATCTTTAATAGTGAGTTAGTGAGAGTTTATTGAGTGGTTGATTATTAAACTCACCACTATGAAAAGGTGTTGGTTGATATATATCAACTGGTTGATGGGCCTTAAAAAAAAAAAAAAAGACTAAACACAAAAGGATGGTGTGAAGTGCACCGAGCAACTCTAAAGGCGCCTGCAATCTCAAGCGCCCAGGTTGTAATAACTTGAATTTTTATTTAATTTATAAAATTTTATTTTGTACGAAAATAATATTATTTTATTAAATTGATAAATTTATTTAATTATATATATATATATATATATATATATATATATATATATATATATATATATATATATATAAATTTTACGAAATTGAAAATATATTGTTACTTATAAATATTATTCAAATGTTTATAATATGTGAATTTAAAGAAAATATTTTATTTATTTAATTTGTTCGTGAAAATAATTGATTGAATTCTAATTAATTAATTTAAAATTCTTTTAAGATGAAAATAATTATTTTAATTGATTAACAAAATTTATAGAAAATTCTACTTAAGAAAATTAATTGGAAGTTTTGAAATTTTATTTATAATTATTAAAATAAATTATTATAACTAGTATTATTATTATTCTTATTATTATAAAAAAGAAGAAGAAGAAAAAGAAGAAGAAAGTAATTAAAAATCTGAAACGTCAAGAAACAAGAAAAAGGAAGACAAGAAGATAGCGGAGTGAGGGAGAGAGACTAAGGGAGATGGGAGGGGGGCGGTCGGCTACCTTCTGATTGGCGGTGGCTTGCACTGCCACTCCCAAAATGAAGCCCATAAATCGGTGAGCACCAAGGAGGCGATAGCAACAAAAACACCATCAGAGCATAACACACATGAGGAAAGAATTCCCGTCAGCGCCGAAGCTTCATATAGAGATTTTAGCTAATTTCAGTGACGTTTCCCAGCAATTTTGGTGGCGTTGTAATCCTCTCATCCTAAGCTTCAAGATGATACCCATTTCATCCTCTGAAAGTCGCCGAAGAAGGAGATCTAAAAATGTACCACTGAAACTTTCGAGGTTTTTTCCAGCGAGTGGAGGTTGTTTTCAGACTCTTGACATTAAGATAAACCATATGGCATCAACTTCGTCTCCAGAACCACTAATTAGTGGTGGCATGTGGCCGGCCGGCAGTGCTTTGGTGGCGACGCGTAAGGTAGGTTCCAGCAACTTTGTTTGGCCATTTCAATGCAATTTTCAATATTCATTCAACCAGGTTTTATTTGAGTAAATCTGAAACTCTTGAATTTCATTTATTATTGAATTGTGGATTGATTTAAGTTTATGTTTATTATATTTAATTAGTTAATTGATAATTTTACGAATTCAAATTAAAAATAGATTTAATATGATAAATTAATTTTATGTGAACTTTATGACATATAAGTTAAATGATTTTAATTGAAATGATGAACTTGAAATTTAATTCATGAAATAAGTTAATAGATGTGATTAGGATTAATTTGATTATAGCTTGAAAATTGGATTTGATTGTGCTATTGTTTGAGTTGGAGCCCTAGGAGGGAGAATTACGAAGTTATGATTGAATATTGTAAATTGAAGCAATTGTTTAGAAGTGCATGTTTTCTTAGTTACAGTTGGATAAGTCATAGTTTTAGGGAAATTTTTGCCAAATTTCCAATAAGAATCTTAAGAGTCATTTAGTTATATCTTTAGAGGCGAGTTATTATTTTCTAATAATATCATCTATTATTCAGTGTCGATGTCTCTGGTGTCCTTCTATCACCAAAGGTCACATTTCAAAAGGAAAGTCAGTTAGACACATCGTCAAGTAGGTGAGTGATATTTTCTAATATATTTTCCTGCTTTCTATGCATTTACACTTAATGTGTGCAAAAATATATATATTTATTTATACATTATTATTGCATAGAAGCATGTTATCATTTGAATGTGATTGATAAATCAGTAAACTATTGGCATGTAATTATTTGTGGTTGACAGATGGAATCAGAATGACATAGTACTACTTAGGAAAGTGGATCCGATTATGATGATTGGGATAAAATAACCTAGGACTGGCGGCTGACAATTGGAGGCCTACTTATTGCCTCACTGCGACTAGTCGGATAAGTGCTTCTGAAGACAGCTGTGGCCCTAATATTAAAAAAAGAGATAGTATTGAATTCAAAAAGCTAGGATAAAGGGATCAGCTCCTCATATTGAGGTTTATCATGGTACTGTGGACTATATTTCGTTCATGTTTGCTTATGTGATTTGTTTGCTTTTGTGACATGTTGCACCAGCATAGACATTAGTTACATTTTCATAGGACACTAGGATAGAATATTAGTTAATATCACTCATTGAGTCGAACGTTCATTCCTATTCAAATTATTTTTCTAGCTCATGGAATGAGCTCATGAAGAATTTATTAATTGAGTCAATACGCTTTGTTTCTTTAGCAGTAACATATATTTTGTTGCATTGAGTTATGTATTAGATTTATTATTAAATTGTATTATTATTTTAGAATTCTGTATTGCTAGCATAGTTGTTTGTAATTTAATTTGGTTGCCTTTGTAATTTATTTTGGGTTGTGAATGTCTAGTTAACCAGAAGTTATTTTGTTATAATATATTAAAAATGAATGATATATTAAACTATAATGGCACTAAATGTATAGTAGAATGAGTCTACTTAAGCTATGGGCCCATGGTTGTCTTTTGAAATAGAATTAATAATTAATTTGATAATTTGTAGTTTAGTAAGTTATAAGGCTTACTACGGGCATTGGTAGCTATGTGCATCACCCTTGTCTTAGTATCGATCACATGCCCTCGGGTTCGGGTCATGACAAAGTTGGTATCAGAGCATAGTCTTATGACCTAAAGTAAAGATAAAGTCATGTGAGTTTTAGATGAATTAGGCTTGTGGTATACAGAGTGTAGGATTCATTTTCGTCTTTTGAGTCTCATTTGCTTTTGATTCAGCATTGTCCATACTCAGTATTTTTTGTAATTAAGTACAGTTACTAGATACTAAATATCTAAAATTCTTCAAATTTAATTCGAACGAATGGTGATTATGGAATCTCAACCATAATTGTGAGTTTAATATTTTTCTGCTAAAATTGAATATAGTTATTAATTGCTTAATTAAGATCTTTAATAAATGGTTAGTGGTGTAATTCATTACTTCTGAAGTCGTGTTGAATAGATAAAAGCTTTTTATTGGAAAATGCAGTAAGATGGGAAATATGATTGATGCCTCTGTTTCTCTAAACTATTGAAGTATTGTGTCTAAATTTTTTTTTCTCTGTAGGTGTTTTTTAATAATAAGAGTACCCTATTGCTTAATGATAGGATAAGCCTTAACCAGCATTATTTCTGATTATCTCCTGAGTCAACCTAATCTTTTCAAACGCATGCGGATGAATAGTTGTTACCTTAGGTAGAGTAGAGATCTGTAGCCATACGACTAATCTCATCAATTATATCTGCTTTATAGACACGACGGAATTTTCTATGAAATTTTCTTATCAGATAGATTAATTTTCAGGAAAGAGTTTACTATATTCTTAATTATTCTGTCTATAAGGACAACGAGACTAGTATATATTGAGGAAGCATATGTAAAGCAAACCACCGATAGTTTCAAATTTTCTTTCAAATTTGAGAAGCCTCTCTTGACTTATTAATTATCCTTCCTAATTATTAACTTGACCTCATGGCATCCTCTTCATCCTCCTCTTCTTCTGGACCTTATCCTTTTCTTTACAAAGGGGTTTTCGCAAAGATTCGAACCAACATCTCCCAAAGAGTTCTCCAAAATTTAGCCTCTGAATAGATTTTTGAGTATCAAATGTGCCTCATTCGGAAGTATAGTCCTCGATTTGTGAGAGAACTGATTATCCACACTGAGTATCCTTTTCTTAGGCCTTACGCCTTTATGGATATGAAAGTGGACTCATTTTGGATATGGCCTTAAGAATTCCTTTGTTTTCTATGGTATTTCCTCTATCTCTACCATATTACTATAGAAATCCAGCCCTTCCATTTTTTGCATTATATTCGGTATTTAGAAGACAATAATGCAACTAACCCATATTTAGTTACTTTCCTACTTTGGTTCAATCTTCTTGATCAGTGGATGAGGTTCCTTGTTGTAATTTTGGGTAGATCATTGTAGACAGATGATCCTGTAGTCCAAACTATACTTGTTCTCCATCGTCCTTACATTGTTCTGGATGATCATCTTTCAAGCACCTGTCTAACCATGAATCCTCAAGTTCTTGCCTATAAATCTTACTACTTTTCACTTTACAAAGACATGTTTGATTTTTCAAATGAGTTTATTGCCTTTCAACATTATATTTGTGAAAAGAACAATGTTGCTTTGCATGAAATGTGGCCTCCTGCTAAACCTAATGCCCCATGGTAGGAATTCTCTCCCCAATATTGTCGTAAGATTTATGCTGCTAAAGATGATTGGAACCAATATTGTCTTAGGGAATTGTACTAAAGGAATGGTCGCCAACCTATGATGCTTAATGATGACAAGTTTCACCCCATGAACCATATCCAGACTCACCTTTCAGAGCCTTCTTTGGACTATATTGGATGTGATGAGACGGCCATCTATAGATAGTATGATGATGATGATGATGACGTAATGAATTTGTCTCCCTTACATGAGCCTATCAAGAAGTGATAGGTTAGGAAGTTTGTTATGGAAATGGCTAGATATTTATGTTGTGAGATTTGTTAGGTTTGTAGGGGCATGGATCAGTGCAGATGTATTTCTCCTTGCTATGATGAAGTAATTTTCTTTTGTAATTTGATTGTAATGTTTGTAGGTGTGTTGAGGCAGAAAATGAGACTGGAGACACTGTCTCAGTAGGTTGTATGAATATGATGTGATGTACGCCCTTTATTATATAAATAAATAATTATTGTGTGATTGTAATTTATGTATAACAGAGGATTTTTTTGAGATTAAATCATGATGTATAGAATAGTATAAGCAAGATTAGTTGATGGCGAGTAGTTGATCTTAGAGTTAGTTGAAGAAGAAACCTATGGATTTGTTTAGTTTTTAAATTTCACCTTAGTAGGTGTAGTGTGATAAGGGCATTGAATGGTTGATCAGTGATATTAGATTACCTATAAGTAGGCTAGTTCACACTATTTCAAACATAACACCATTAGATTGTAGGGTAGTGATTTGGCCAATCAGTAAACCTCATTAGTGAAGGTTAAGTCTGAAATAGTTGTAAAAAGGTGAAATATGTTTTAGAAATCAATAAAATTTTTTTCATTGACCTTGTTAAGATTGAGATGTTAATATGAATTGTAGAATTAAGAAGTCGACATATTAATTATTCTATAAACGCATGTTGGTGATTTTAAAGTAACAAGATATATATTGGAGAAATTAGCTAGAGTAGGTAAGAGTAATTAAGTATTGATAAATTATGACTAAAATCACAAAGATTGCAACGGTTTAGAGATTGCATAGATTTATAAGTAATTAATTATGATTATAAATCACTAAAGTGTATGATTGTGAGGTTTATTAAGGTTGGGTATTTTATGCACAAAATGGTAAAATTTTAATTAGTGAATAAGATGTTTTAGCAAGATAGAATAAGAATTGAAATGTGGCATTAGTTTAGAATTTTAGAAGTTATGAAAAGTTGAGTTGAGGTAATAAATAAATATAATGTATAATCGAATGGGATAAGACATATAGGAATATTTGTTAAGTTTAAAAAAATATATTCTTAATTGGTGAATGAGTAGAGTATGGAATTATTGAAGTTAGCAAGACATTAAATATGATATTATTCATTTGAAGCTATAATAGGCTAAGTATTGATCTTTGGTACGGAATAAAATTTTATTGGATAACTAAGTCTAGTTATCATTTGGGAGTACCTATGAGATATATACATAAAGTTGAAATAATCCAGGATGATATTGAATTGAAAAGATATAAGAACTACATAGATAGTTTATTAAGTATAAACTATATTAATAAATTCATTATTTCATAGGGATAAGTTGAGTTGATTAGCAATGTGATATATATAAATAATATGTTAATAAAGGATTTAGGCGAGTTGAAAGAGATTATTGCTTATAGATAAGTGAGTAATTATCTTATACAGATTGCATTCACTTTCGAAATGTTAAGTATGTAAATTGCTAATTGATGTATATTGCGGAAATGGAATAAGACAGGAATACATAGGGATCGTGAAAATGGAAATATTAATTTAGAATTAATAGTTAATATTTTATATGACCAATATAATAGAAAATGAATGGGAGTGATGATTAAGATATTAATATTGACGTTAACACTATTAAAAAAAAGGAAAAAAATATACTTAAGATTATAATTGATTGGACGTGAAATTGAAAGTTGTACTAGTTTTATTTAAGGTTATGGATAAAAAATTATTAAGGATTAGCTTTAAAGTTTATATGGACAAGAGATTGATATAAGATTAGTTTAAGTTAAATATTTATTATAGTGATTTTAGTAGATTGTGAGATAATCGTCTTGTTACATTTGATATATTAAGTGTAATTTAGATAGTGTGTTAGAGTGCACATCAAAACCATAGCGGAAAGATATGGTGAATATGTAGTGTTTACCTTGGGTTAAAAAAAAAATCGAGGATGAATTTTCTTAAGAAGGGAAAATTGTAATAACATGAATTTCTATTTAATTTATAAAATTTTATTTTGTACAAAAATAATATTATTTTATTAAATTGATAAATTTATTTAAAAATTTCTTTTCATATATATATCGGATTATAAATTTTACAAAAATTGAAAATATATTGTTAATTATAACTATTATTTGGATATTTATAATATGTGAATTTAAAGAAAACATTTTATTTATTCGATTTGTTGGTGAAAATAATTAATTGAATTCTAATTAGTTAATTTGAAATTCTTTTATGATGAAAATAATTATGCCAATTGATTAACAAAATTTATAGAAAAATCTACTTAAGAAAATTAATCGGAAGTTTTGAAATTTTATTTATATTTATTAAAATAAATTATTATAACTAGTATTATTATTATTCTTATTTTTATAAAAAAAAAAAAAAAAGAAGTAGAAGAAAGAAATTTAAAATTCGAAACACAAAGAAACAAGAAAAAGGAAGACGGGAAGATAGTGGAGTGAGGGAAAGAGACCAAGGGAGATGGGAGGGGGGCTGTCAGCTGCCTTCCGGCTGGTAGTGCCTTGCACTGCCACCCCCAAAATGAAGCCCATAAATTGGTGAGCACTAAGTAGGCGACAGTGGTGGAAACTACCACTAAAGCACAATGCACTGGAGGAGAGAAGTCCTACCTGTGCCAAAGCTTCAGATCGAGATTTAAGCCGATTTTGGTGATGTTTCCTAACAATTTTGGTTGTGTTGTAATCCTCTCATCCCAATTTTCAAAATGATATGCATTTAATCCCCTGAAATGCACCAGAGAACGAGATCTAAAAATGTACCATCGAAACTTTTGAGGTTTTTTCCAGCGAAATCGCAACAAGTGGTAGTTGTTTTCAAACTCCTGATGATGAGATGAACCAGACGGCATCAACTCCGTCTTTTGAACCACCAACTAGTGGCGGTATGTGGCTTGCTAGTGGTGCTCCCACGGTAATACTCGGGGTTAATTCTAGCAGTTTCGTCTCACCGTTTTGATGCAATTTTCAATATTCGTTCCACTCGATTTTACGTGGGTAAATCCGAAACTCTTAAATTTCATTAATTATGGAATTATGGATTCATTTGAGTTTATGTTTATTAGATTTAATTAGTTAATTGATAATTTTATGAATTTAGATTAAAAATATATTTAATATGATAAATTAATTTTATGTGAACTTTATGAAATATAAGTGGAATAATTTTAATTGAAATGATGAACTTGAAATTTAATTCATGAAATAAGTTAATAGACGTTATTAGGAATAATTTTGATTATAGCTTGAGAATGAATTTGGTTGTGTTTGTTGTTTGAGTTGGAGCACCGAAAGGGGAAATTACGGAGTTATGATTGAATATTGTAAATTGAAGCAATTATTTAGAAGTGCGTATTTTCTCTATTACAGTTGCATAAGTCCTACTTTTAGGGAAAATTCTACCAAAATTCCTGTAAAAATCTTAAGAGTCATTAGTTATATCTTTAGAGGCGAGTTATCATTTTCTAATAATACCGTCTGTTATTCAGTGTTGACGTTTCTAGCGTCCTTTTGTCATCAAATGTCACGCTTCAAAAGGAAAGTCGGTTAAACGCACTGCCAAATAGATGAGTGACACTTTCTAATATATTTTCCTACTTTCCATGCATTTGCACTTAATGTGTGTGAAATTATATATATGTATTTATACATTATTATTGCATAGAGGCATGTTATCATTTGAATGTGATTGATAAATCAGTAAATTATTGGCATGTAATTATTTATGGTTGATGGATGGAATTGGGACAACATAGGACTACTTAGGAAAGTGGATCTGATTATGATAATTGAGATAAGATAAGCTAAGACTAGCGACTGAAGGCTTGCTCATTGCCTCGCTGTAGCCAGTTGGGTAAGCGTTGCCGAGGATAGTAGCTATTCTAGTATTGGAATAAAAGACAATATTAGATTCAAAGAGTCAAGATAGGAGGATTGGCTCCCCATATTAAGGTTTAGTGAGGTGCTATGGACTATATTCTGTCTATATTTGCTTATGTGATTTGTTTGCTTTTGTAACACGTTGCACCAGAATGAACATTAGTTACATGTTTATAGGACACCAGGATAGTATATTAGTTAGTATCATTCATTGAATCGAACGCTCATTTCTACTCAAATTATTTTTCCAAGTCATGGAATAAACACATGAAGAATTTATTAATTGAGTCAATTTGCTTTATCTCTTCAGTAGTAACATGTATTTTGTTACATTGAGTTGTGTATTAGATTTATTATTAAATTGTATTATTATTTTAGAACTCCGCATTGCTATCTTAGTTGTTGGTAATTTAATTTGGTTGCCCTTATAATTTATTTTGGATTGTGAATGCCTGGTCAAGCAAAAATTATTTTGTTATGATATATTTAAAATAAATAATATATTAAATTATAATAGCATTTAATGTATAATAGAATTAATCTGCTTAACCTATAGGCTCAGGGTTGTCTTTTGAAATAGAATTAATAATTATTTTGGTAGTTTGTAGTTTAGTAAATTATAAGACTTACTATAGTTACATGCTTTCAGGTTCGGGTAGTGACACGAGTACTATCTCAGGTGTCTCCTTCTTGTGAGTCCAAAAGTTTTAATTTTTTTAATAGAAATGCTTTGAAACAAGGGCCAAAGGTAATAAAATGTATAAAATATTATTTTTATAGTATTTGTTTTCTTTCATAATTAATTCAACAGTGAAATTTTAAATTGTAATTTTTTTTTATTTTTTGTCTATAAATAGTTGGAATTGCACAATTATTCTCACAATTCTTGTTCTAAAATTCTTACAATTCTCAAAATTCATACTTTCCCTAATTTTCATCACTTCAACTTCCAAAAATTCTAAACTCTTTTAAAATTTCTTTCTAATTTAAAAAAAAAAAAGAACTCTATAATATTTTTTTTTACCATTATGGATAAAAGTTATAATTATCCATCTTCACAAAATCCAAATCCAAATAATTTTTCAAAATCCCCAAAATTTTGAATATTCTTTTTTCCACAAAATTCCCAAAATTTCTCAAAATCTCCAAAATTTTTCTAACTACAATCTTTTACTAAATTTTCAAAATCATCCAAGTTTTGCATATTCATTTTTTTTTTTATATTGGGGAACGGGTTTTTTAAACTTTGCATGTCAAATGTGCCAAATTTGGGAAACAATGGTGGCATTTCAATTCCTACAAGTGAGCTAATAAATTTACATGGGACATCTGGTACCGATCAAGAAACTGCATCACAAAGGAGTTTTTTTTTTTTTTTACTCTCAAATTCCATCTTATTTCAGACAATTTGGTATTGAAAATATTGTATTGACTGAAGAAGCTGTAGAAGGAATTGGGAAAAGATGCTCACCATGGAGCATATATCATGAAAAATTGCTTATGAGTGCTTGGCTTATAATTTCAAGTTATAGAATTGTAAGCACTACCCAAAATTTAAAGACGTTTTTTGAAATGAGTCACTGATCACTTCAATAAAATTCAAAGATCTGGTGTAAGAAGAAAAATAAATACTGCTAAGCAACATTGATTTTGGATGCTTCCAATTATTAATAAATTTAACCAAATATACAATAAATTATTAGAAGAATATCATAGTGGTTGGAGTAATGACTAATTGAAGGAACATGCTTGTCAGCTTTATGAATAAAATCGCAAAAAGAATTTCCTTCACGAGCATGTGTGTATGATGTTGAAAGACAATGTAAAATAGAAAGCAAACTATCCTCTTAATCGGTCTTCTAAGAAGACAATGATTGATGAAAGTGATGCCTACACATCTACATTCAAAGTAGAGACAAGTCTCGACTTAGATGATAGTGAATTTAAAGTTCACCCTGTCAGTCAAAAGGTGGTAAAGGCAAAGGAAAAGAGAAAGGGGAAGTCAAAGGTAAATGATAAATTTATAGATAAAAATATAAAGGAAATGTGGATTGAATTAAAAGAATGAAGAAATGAAAAATTATCTAAAGTGCGATCTTTTATGAAATCTTTTGAGATAGTTTCTGATTATCAAATGTTGACTATGGATACTAGCCACATGAATACAAAGCAACTTGAAAATCATCTCATTTAATTAATTATTTATTTAATCATTCATAATTTAATACTTTAGTATTTAAACAAGTGAAAAATATATTTTTTTGAATATTTTAAAAGAAAATATTTTTAAAATTAAAAATATTATTTTTGATAAATATAAAATTTTGGCAAAATTAACTAATTATTTTGTTAAAATAATTAAATGATTTGTTAAGTAGATATATATATTAAGAAATATATATTGTGAATGATTTAAATAATGTGTAATTTGATTGTAATGCCATATTATTTATTATTTAAAGTTTAACTATTATGAGAGATAGTATGATTGATAAGAGTTTAATATACTGATGATATGGCATGGGTATTAAACACTTGAATAGTAACTATTAAAGATGCCCTAAGATTTACATGGCTCAATTTAGAGTATTAAGGGAAATAATAAAAAGTAAGTATTTTTTAATAGTTTATGTCACGAGCTGCACTTGAGGCCATGTGATTGGCACTAGGATATGGATGATGCACGTGACTACTAATATCCATAGTAAGCTAGATAATTCGCTAAACAACAAACCAACAATAAAACAACTATAACTGTCACAGACAGGGCTATGAGTCCACAAGTTAAGCAGAACCAACCAAACATCAAATCAATTCAATGCCACTCTGGACTAACATATCAATCATCCCAAAATATCAAATTTCATTTAACTGGTTCCTACTTAACAAAACAACTTATCAACTTGTGAGGCCTTGTCCGAACACGGGTTCAATAAGTTAAGTAGGATCAAAATGCTCGTTTGAGAAAAGTCTTATAATGGAACCCTCGGTTTCATATTTGTTGATTTTTGAAAATTAACTTAGAGTCGCCACCTTAATTTTATTTTTTATTTGGGAAAAAAGTTCAGAGAAAAACCCAATTAAATGACTTCAATTTTATCCCACTAGAAAAAAGTACACTAGTTCTCGATTATTAAAGAGGATTCGGGGACTAGATTTTTTGTTTATTTAGAAAAAGATTAGTTTGGCAAATTTAATACAAAATAACTTAAAATAAATTTCATTAATAATTTACATAATGTATGAATAATTAAAGTATGCATTATCCATTCATCTATTCATTCATTCATTCAATATAAAAGTGTAACAAATAAAACAAATATAAATTAAACTTTACATGAAAATCCAAAAAATAGAAAATACCTCCTCTAGCCTTTATGGGTTCTAGAGAAGTCATACATTTCTCAAACTAAATCTTAAATCAATACAACAAATAATAGAACAAAATCATAGTCTATATGAAAAAGGTGAAAAGGGGGAAAGATTGTTATTTATTTTAGTTAGATTTGATGCTTGGAACAAGCATGCCTATGTATCCCTTCGGATGGGAATCAAAATCCACATAGTTTGCATTTCTTGCGAAAAGGATTTATTTAGTCTTAGCCTTTTATCATGTTTCAATTGATTGATTAAAAGAGAGTTGAGTTGATTGATTTTAATTGATTACTGGTAGAGTTAATTAAGTTAGATTCTAATTAACTATCTTAGCAAACCAAACATTAGGTAAGGAGCCTTAGAACAATGAAATAAATAAAATGAAATAAATAAATAAATAAAATGAAATAAATAAATAAAGACAAGAAAAAGAAAAGGGAAAGGATACTTACCTCTAACAACAATTGACCACTTGCCTTAGATGGGGTGCGACGGCTTATCTCGAACGAGAGGCGGCGGTTTGCCTCAGATGGCGAGAAACTTTTGACTTGAAGGTTTCGCTTGGAAAGTTGCAACCTAACTTGTTTTGCAATGCAAAGAGCATTAGCAAAGCAAAAATAAAAATAAAAGAAAACTTTAAATTAAAAAGCTCACTCTTTGGCGAATCAAGCTTGTGGAGATGGTTCGCTTAATGCAAAGGCTAATCAAGTAAACTAAGAGGTGAAGAGGTCACGAGGTGAAGAACACTGAGCTAGGGGGCTTATATTTATAGGGGAAAGGCTAGAGGTTAGTCTGCATAACTTTCAATGTCGGATTCGCAAAATAGGAGGACAACCACCCGTGGCCTTACGGTCACAATTGGGAAACTACACATGGCTGCAAGAGCTCTTGCAATCACCACACAAGGGGCTGCAGTCATTAACTTTGATTCTATCCATTCAACATGTTTTCACTCATTTCCAATCCATTTTTTGCAATTCTAGTTGTGTTATGATCGTTATTCAATTTCAAATGATCTGAGAGTGGTTCACAGATTAAATGGATAGGTTTCAATCCTTAGGGCTCTTTTCCCTATTTTTTTGTTTTGGCTATTTTTGGCAATTTTAGTTTTCAGGGGTCTGTTTACTGAGCCTAGGCACTTCTAAGTTCAAATGCAAGCTGAAAGGTGCAAAATTAAAGTTCATATAACTCAAATTAAAACATACAATTCACGAATAAAAATAAATTATAGATAATAGAGATAACATTGTAGAGTTTTAGAATTTGATACAAACAATATGAATACTATTTACATAACTGAATAATTAATTATAGTACACTATTGAAGAATGAAAGATAGAATAACTCAACTAAAATTTTTTCACGATTTCATCCCACAACCTGGAAAAATATATTGAACATGAATGAGCGTTCGACTCAATGAATGATATTAAATAATATACCAACCTAGTGTCCTCTAGAAGTTCACTATTACACATGCTGATGTAATGTGTCATAGAGACAATTAATCATGTAACCATACAAGGATGGAATATAGTCCATAATACTACTTTAAACCTCAGTAAAGGAGCTGATCCTCCTAATTTTGGCTCTCTCAATCCAATACTATCTTTTAATCCAATACTAGGGCCATAGTTGTCCCAATAGCACTGATCTGATTGGCAATAGTGAGGTGATGGGCAGGCCTTCAACTGTCATACACCAGTCCTAACTCATCTTATCCCAATCATCCCATTATAATCATATTCCTAAGTGGCACCGTATCATTCCAATCTCATCCATCAACTACAAGTAATATTCAATATAAAATAATAATTCGTTAATCACACTTAAATGCTCAGATGCTTCTATGCAATAATAGTGCATAATTATATACATACATATACATACAATAAATATATCACTCATAGACTTGATGAAAAATCCAACTGGCTCTCCTCATAGAGTGCGACATGTGGCGACTCGAAGGACGTCTGAAATATTAGTAATATATAGCATATGAGATTAACAGAACAAGAAAAACTCATCTTTAAGGCTATACCTAAATGACTCTTAAAATTATGCCGAAATTTCGGCATGGTCTTCCCTAAAACTAGGACATTACCCAACTGTAACAAAAGAAGACAACACTTTTAAGCAACATACATAACTTATATCAACTAACCACAATTCAATGACTCCTCCTGTGTCACACCCCGAACCCGAGGGCACGTGACCGGCACTAGGACACGAGAAATGAATGTGGTTACCAGTGCCCGTAGTAAGCTTAACAGAAACACACAACAGAAATCTAAAACTGTAAAGGGCTATGGGCCGATACAAGTTAAGCAGATCCAATTAAAACTCAATATAAAACAAGCCATGTTGGGCCAACAACCGCTTATCTCAATTATCTCATAAATATAATATCATACAAAAGGATTCGGCTTAACAACAGTATTCCAACTCATCATATACATAACTGAATATTAAACAATATACAAGTACAAGATGTAACATTGCAGAGTTCTAGAGCTATATTTACAATTATACATATATTACATACATTTCTTAATACTCAATAATACAAACTACTGCCGAAGGGAAATTGGCAGTTTACTCAGTTTACAATTTCTTCACAGGCTCATTCTCTAACCTGAAAATAACAAAATGAACAAGAATGAGCGTCCAACCCAGTGAATGATACCAGTTAATATATTAAACTGGTGTCCTACAGACAGATTTTAATGCTCATGCTATGCACTATGTCATAGAAATAGACAAATCATACAATCAAGTAAGGATGAGATACGGTCCACAGTACCACACTAATACTCAGTAAAGGGAGTCGATCCCCTTATCCTAGCTCTTTGAGTCCAATAATCTGGCTTTTATGTCCAATGGGCCCGACCGTCATTGGTCTGTACTAAGCAGCCCTGACCCGACTGATAGCGGCCTTGGCGATGAGCAGGCCCAGCTAGCATACACTAGTCATAGCTCATCTTCTCAATCCATCAATATCCCAATCATAACCGTAATCATACCCAAACCCATAATCCTAGGTGGTACTATATCCTCCCGACCTCCATCCGTCAATCACAATCACCATATAGCACAGAACAAAGGATATCAATTCATCATTCACAATCAAATGTTACATGCATCTATACAATAATAATACCTAATATACATATATATATATATATATATATACACACAGTAAATGCAGATGCATATGGAAATAGGATAACATATTAGGGAGTATCACTCACCTAACTGACGACTCGTCTAACTAGCTTCCCTCGAAAGTGTAGCCCTTGGAACCAGGAAGACGCCAGAACACCGGCACCTCACAACAAAGGATATTATCATAAAAGAACGACTCATATAACTAGACGCAACTTAAAGACTATTAAGATTCTTATCGAGATCTCGACAAAACCACATTAAACTCAATAACAGACCCAATGAACTCATAACAACTACCAATTAGAATTCGTTAAACATAACATAACTTATTTAACAACTAAGATATAAGAGTTTCGAGTTAACCTTCATAAATTTTGATCATACGGATGTCGATAGTCGTGCCAAAATGATGAAACGGAGCTACTGGACTACCCCACGCGCCGCCACCTGCTGGTCATGCGCCGCCGCTACCGGTGGCAAATCTAGGTGATCTCCACACCAGTAGGTTCACCTTGATGCTAGGAGCTCAGAAATCATCTCCACTCGCCGTCACTCGAGCTCAAAAGTTTCAGTTTTGCATTTTCTGATCTCTTCCTCCGGTAGTCGATCGGAGGCATGGTTGGTACCAAATCAAAGCTCTCATCCTCAAGAGTCGAATGGAACCAACCTTGCTTGATTTAGCCGCCGGAATCGGCTGAAAATTACATTTCAAGATTTGTCATCGGCGGGACTTCTCTCCTTGCGTACACCACTATCCGCTGCCTGATCGGAGAGCCGCTGCTTCCTCTGAGGTCGCCGGACGGTGGGCTAGCCACTGGTGGTGGAGATGCAGCCCAACGCTGGACGGATGGCAGCTCACCGCCACCTAGCCCTCTCTCTCTCTCTCTGTCTTGCTCCCTCTCTGCCTCTCTCTCCCCGTCTTTCTTCTTCCTGTTTCCCTCTCAGCCAATCACCATCCTCCATTTCTTTTTCTTTTTCTTTTCTTTTATTTTATTTTCTAAACTACATTAACATATACTATATATATATATATATATATATATATATATATATATATATATATATATATATATATATATATATATATATATATATATATATATATATATATATATATATATATATATATATATATATATATATATATATAACAATAATAATAATACTAATAATAAACCATAGTTTATATAATAATGACAATAAGAATAAATTCTAATTTACATACTAATAATACAATTAATAAACTTATTCACAACAATAATAATTATAATGAATTCCCGAACTTCCGGTAATATATATATAATTAGCAATATAATTTAGATTAATCGAACATAATGTTTATATTCAAATATCAAAATATAATTTCTCCAATAACCATTATAATATTTCATAATAATATACATATATATAATATTGTAATAAAATTACTATTAATAATACATATTCAAATGATATGAATATATATATAATTTAATAAAATATAACTTTAATATTTGCTTAAATAAATAAAATAATAGAATAATACATTTCCATACAAAAATAGGATTTTAGAAAAATAACTAAAAATTCAGGGTATTTCAATTCTTCTCCCCTTAAGAAAATTCATCCTTGAATTTTCAAATACAACACCTTACAATTAAACTTCTCCACGACGCTTCCACTGTGCACTCTGATACACTATCTAAACTATAGGTAAGGTAAGATATCAAATTCAACAAGATACAAAATCATACAAATAAACCTTCAACATAATATTCTAATATCAATATCTCGCCTAACTAAACCTTAAAATAATTCCTTCATAATTCGTTATCCCTAAAGTCGATTTAATCTTAGATAAAATTAGTATAACTTTTGATTTCACCTTTAATCAAGGCTACTCTTAAACTTATCCTTTCCTTAAATCCTTGTTCGTACTAATGCTAATATGAATTCCTAAATTATCCCTTCCATTGATTACTTAATCTCTCATCATTTCAATAAATATTCTCACATTTAAAATCTTATCAAACTATAATTTCTATTATACTTAATCATGACAATAACTCCAATAATAATTTCCTTAATCATTTCATCAACTAAAATATATCAAAACTTAATAATTCGCTTCTCACTCTTACTTGCTCTAGTTCATTTCCTTAATATATATAAACTTTTATCTTATCAATTTAAAATCATCACATATACGTACATAATAATTAATATACCAACCAGTAATTCTACAATTCATTCCAGACTTGCTCTCTTTCTATAATATACATCAATATCCTAACTTAAGGAGCTATTACCTTACAATCAAGTATACTTAATCTATATAAAAATGATGAATTCACTAATATTATTGATACTCAATAAAATCTCCACGCAGGTTTTATGTCTTTCTTAATCTATGCTATTCTATTTTGTTCTCTACTTATACGTATATACTTCATAAGTATTCCTAAATAATAACTCCACTTTATTACATAATAGAATTCTTTCCTTAATAAAAATCAATACCTAATCTTTAATCATTCCCACAATGTATTATAAAATCTAATACCTTAAAATATTATCTCATCCCGAGAACTTAAATCCATTTTAGGTATATCCAAAATTGTTTCAATTTGCAAAACTATTTAAAATCATTTGTCATAATTAAAAAAATTTTATTTTAGAACTCATGATACTATGTCAAGGGATGCCACACAATATGTAACCCTAATGCAATGCTTAATGAGGAACATGATGTATGAACAATGACTCATGATTTTATAATGCTTGACTCGACACATGTAGACCGACATGCTGGACACAAGTACAGAGTTCCAAATAATAAAGTCTAAAAGCTATTTTTAAAATTACACTTTAAAATCCATTATCATGTTTAAACTCATTTAAAACATTCCATTTCCAAATCATTTGCAATTTTGAACAAAATCATTTATACCCTTTTGGTTTAAGTTCTCGGGGATCCTTAAATTCACAATTCGAATATCCTCAGTTCAATTTCTTATATTTTCCTAAATTCTAAACTAAAACCATATCACAATTTTATTCTATTTCATTACAATATCAAAACTTTAATAAACCTCATAATCATACTCCCTACAATTATCATCAAAATTACTTTCGATAAAATCTATGAACTCTTTAAATCATCGCAATCACTATAATCTACTCAAAATATACCAATGCTTAATTATTCTTGTATACTATATTAAACATAAATTTATACAGAAAAGATGGTACATCACATAGGTCTACACAACCTACTGAGGTAGTGTCTCTAGTCCCATTCCCTACCTCAACACCTGCATACACCACCACCAAAAATAAAAGAAAATTACTCCCTCACAATAAGAAAAGAAAGAAATACACCTACATAGATCCAGGACCCTGCAAACCTAGCAAATCTCACATCATAACTACCATCGATTTCCATAATAAATCACTTCTTAATAGGTTCATGCAAGGGAGACAAATTCATAATGTCATCATCATCATCATTATATTAGCTAAAGAAGGTTGTCTCATCAAAATCAGTAGATTCTGAAGAAGGCTCTACAAGGTGAGTCCAAATGTGATTAGTAGGGTCAAACTTATCATCATTTGGCACTATAGGCTGAGGACCATCTCTCCGGTACAATTCCTTAAGACAATTCTGACCCCAATCATCTTTAGCATTACTAATCTTGAAACAATACTCAGGAGGAAAATCCCATCATGGAGCATCAGGTTCATTAGAAGGCCACATCTCATGCAAAGGAACATTATTTTTCTCACATATAAAGTGCTGAAAAACAGTAAATTCATTTGAATAACCAAACATATCCCTATAAAATGAAAAATAACACGATTTATAAATAAGAACTTGGGGATTCACGACCAGACGGGTGCCTGAAAGATCGCTCACAGTAGTATAAGGACGATGAAAAACAAGCATAGTTCGAACGGTAGGACCATCTGTCCAAAAAGACTTACCCAAATTCGTAATATGAAATCTCATCCACTGGTCCAAAGGGTTAAACCAACACAGGAAAGTAACCAAATGTGGGTTAGCTGCATTATTGCCTTCCAAATACTGGATATACCGCAGAAAATGAAAGGGCTAAATTTCTATAGCAATATGATAGAGATGAAGGAAATACCACAGAAAGCAAAGGAATTCTTTAGGCCATATCCAAAATGAATCCACTATCATATCCATTAAAGCATATGGCCTTAGAAAAAGATACTCAGGGTGGATAGTTAGTTCTTTCACAAACCGAGGGCCATACTTTCGAATGAGACATGTTTGATACTTAAAAATTTGCTCAGAGGCTAAATTCTTGATGGCTCTTTCAGAGATATTGCTTCGAATCTCTAGGGGAAGGTCTTGGTAAATAAAAGGATCAGGTCCAAAGGGAGAGGAAGATGAAGAAGATGCCATAAATTAAACTAATAATTAGAAAGGATAAATATTAGGTTAAGAGAAAATTTTCAAATGCGGAAGAGAGTTAGAACTAGATGGTGAATTGCCTGATACCTGTATCTCTAATAAATAATAAACTTAGTTTCCTTACCGATAAAATTACAGTAAACTTTTTTCTCAAAAATTGGTTTAGCTAATAAAAAAGTCTTGTCTAAACATAATTAATAAGACCAGTCAAATAACTACAGTCCTTAACACTATCTAAGGTGACAATTGTTCATTTGGATGTGACTGAAAATAATCAAATTACTTCACGGGATAAACAGAAATAAAGCAAGTTAGGGCTTATCTTATCTTTTAGGTAATAGAGTACTCCCAGTACTAAAGGATACCAACAAAATAAATCTCCAGACCTAATACGCCAATAATTAAGAAAAACAAAGATGTCAATCACATATCCATTCTATTATATTTCCTAATAACCGTATTAAATCTTAGCAGATAAGCATTAAGCTCGTTACTAACTAAAATCTTATTATTACACCACGTTAATGCTGAATTAGAAGCAAGAGAAACTCAAAAAGACGATTAGGAATCCTACACTCTGCATGTTACAGAAACAAGGACCCACAATACAGAATATATTAGAGGTCACAAGATCTCTGCTTTGATACCACCTTTGTCACACCCCAAAACCCGAGGGCACGTGACCTGCACTAGGACACGGAAAATGCACGTGGCTACCAGTGCCCGTAGTAAGCCTAACAGAAACACACAATAGAAACCCAAAACTATAAAGGGCTATGGGCCCATACAAGTTAAGCAGATCCAATTAAAACTCAATATAAAACAAGCCACGTTGGGCCAACAACTCGCTTATCTCAATTATTTCATAAATATAATATCATACAAAAGGATTCTGCTTAATAACAGTATTCCAACTCATCAGATACATAACTGAATATTAAACAATATACAAATACAAGATGTAACATTGCGGAGTTCTAAAGCTATATTTACAATTATACATATATTACATACATTTCTTAATACTTAATAATACAAACTACTGCCGAAGGGAAATTGGCAGTTTACTCAGTTTACAATTCCTTCACAAGCTTATTCCCTAACCTGAAAATAACAAAATAAACAGAAATGAGCGTCTGACTCAGTGAATGATACCAGCTAATATATTAAACTGGTGTCCTACAGATAGATTCTAATACTCATACTATGCACTATGTCATACAGACAGACAAATCATACAATCAAGTAAGGATGGGATACGGTCCACAGTACCACACTAATACTCAGTAAAGGGAGCTGATCCCCTTATCCTAACTCTCTGAGTCCAATAATCTATCTCTTATATCCAATGGGCCCGGCCGTCATTGATCTGTACCAAGCAGCCCTGACCCGACTTATAGCGGCCCTGGCGATGAGCAGGCCCGGCTAGCATACACCAGTCATAGCTCATCTTCTCAATCCATCAATATCCCAATCATAACCGTAATCATACCTAAATCCATGATCCTAACTGGTACTATATCCTTCCGACCTCCATCCGTCAGTCACAATCACCATATAACACAAAACAAAGGATATTGATTCATCATTTACAATCAAATGTTACATGCATCTATACAATAATAATGCCTAATATACATATATATATATATATATATATATATATATATATATATATATATATATATATATATATATATACACACACACACAGTAAATGCAGATGCATATGGAAACAGGATAACATATTAGAGAGTATCACTCACTTAACTGATAACTCGTCCAACTAGCTTTCCTCATAAATATAGCCTTTGGAACTAAGAAGACGCCAGAATACTGGCACCTCACAACAAAGGATATTATCATAAAAGAAAAACTCACATAACCAGACGCAACTTAAAGACTATTAAGATTCTTATCGAGATCTCAACAGAACCATATTAAACTCAACGAACTCATAACAATTACCAACTAGAATTCGTTAAACATAACATAACTTATTTAACAACTGAGATATAATAGTTTTGGGTTAACCTTCATAAATTTCGATCATACGGATGTCGATAGTCGCACCAGAACGATGAAACGGAGCTGCTGGACTGCCCTATGCACCACCACCACGCGCCACCATTGCCTATGGCGAATATGGGTGATCTCCACATTAGCAAGTTCACTTCGATGCCAGGAGCTCAAAAATCACCTCCACTTACCATCACTCGCCCGCAAGTTGTCGAAAAATACCTCAGAAGTTTCAATTTTGCATTTTTCGATCTCTTCCTTTGGTACTCGATCGGAGACATGGTTGGTACCAAATCAAAGCTCTCATCCTCGAGAGTCCAATGGAACCAACCTTGCTTGATTTGGCTACCGAAATTGGCCGAAAATTGCATTTGAAGATTCGGCATCGGCGGGACTGCTCTCCTCGCGTACGCCGCCGTCCGCCGCCCGATCGGAGAGCCGCTGCTTCTTCTGAGGTCGCCGGACGGTGGGCTAGCCATTGGTGGTGGTGGTGTAGCCCACTGCCGGACGGATGGCAGCTCACCGCCACCCAGCCCTCTCTCTCTCTCTCTATCGCGCTCCCTCTCTGCCTTTCTCTCTCTCCCCGTCTTTCTTCTTCCTGTTTCCCTCTCAACCAATCACCATCCTCCATTTCTTTTTCTTTTTCTTTTCTTTTCTTTTCTTTTCTAAACTACATTAACATATACTTATATATATATATAAAACACTAATAATAATAATAATAATAATAATAATAATAATAATAATAATAATAATAATAATAATAATAATAATAATAACAATAATAATAAACCATAGTTTATATAATAATGATAATAAGAATAAATTCTAATTTACATACTAATAATACAATTAATAAACTTATTCACAACAATAATAATTATAATGAATTCCCGAACTTCCGGTAATATATATATAATTAGCAATATAATTTAGATTAATCGAACATAATATTTATATTCAAATATCAAAATATAATTTCTCCAATAACTATTATAATATTTCATAATAATATACATATATATAATATTATAATAAAATTACTATTAATAATACATATTCAAATGATATGAATATATATATAATTTAATAAAATATAACTTTAATATTTGCTTAAATAAAAAAAATGAATAATATCTTTCCGTACAAAAATAGGATTTTAGAAAAATAATTAAAAATTTAGGGTATTTCATCTTGAATCTCCAAACTCAATAAATATCGCATAATCTCAATCATTAAAAATCAATTTAATTCAATACTTGAAACTCCAAGTAATAATGCTTTACACAAATATAATAAATTCATATAATTAAATTTATAGAAAATTCATTATTACATTTATAACATCATTATTCCTGAAGAGAGAATTAACTCAATTATATATAAAAAAGAATAGTAATATATGAAAGACATTATATACAAAAGTTATTTACTTAAAGAAATATAGTTTATTGAAAAAGGTAATACCTAAAAGCTTCTTAAAGAAATATATACATATAAAATTATAAACTTTTTCAAAATTTCTTAAAAATCACATCTCTTAAAATTATTCTCTTAAAGCCTCAATAACCAATGTAAGCAAACTTTACTTATAATGAATTTAATTTCATAAATTACTCAAAACTGAATTTAAAGAACTATATAAAATTTTTAAACAAAATTTAGTTCATTCACGATGTAAATCTGACTCAACAAATTCACGGGAATGATACTAATTTCAAATTTCATCAATTTAACACCAATAACATGCCTTTAATTTATAAAATTATAATTTTATTAACCAACATCATTTATATAAAAATAGTTCACGAATATACTATATTGTATCCAAACAATTTCACAATGCATCAAATCTGACTTACTAATAATATTATATATAATTAAAAGAAAATCGTGGATAAAATTAATTCATCTCATAACCTTTCTAGTTTATTAAATTAACTATTAAAACATATAAACACGTGCAAAATAATCATTTTTTTTATGCAATTAAACTATTGAATTAGATAAGTAGAAAGGCATTCAAAACTTACCGGAGTTAAATTCCTGAAAATTAACTTCAAAATTGAAATGTGCGCATGAAAGTAGATCATTAAAATTTCTAGTTCACTGGCGCGTGAGGTCCACTGGCCAGGGACCAGTCAGAGATGTGTAGCAGCAAACGGTGGCAGATAGAGGCAAAAAGTACACCATCTTGCTCGTCTTGACACCAGAAGTCCAAAACATCCTTCACTCTTCGCCGTTTAGCCAGATTGGGCCTTTGAACTTTCGATGGTTGAAATATTCTTCACCTTATATCTTCGCTTTTGATTATCCTCACTAGTTGAATCTAATATGAAATGAAAGTTCATGTAAAGAGCTTTCCAACGGGACCAAAACCATTTGAAATGGTTATCGAAATGGGCAAAAATCATGATTTGAAGTTTCGATTCCGACAAGGAGACTTCCAGTGGGTGGTGCGTCATCCTTCTCCAAGGTTTCTCGCCATTATTGGTTCACTTAAGGTCATCAGAAGTTGAGCTGCCCATTGGAGACCACCGATCGAAGCTTAGCCGCGGCCCCCCCCCCCCCCCCCCCCCCCCCCCCCCCCCCCCTCTCTCTCTCTCTCTCTCTCTCGTTCTATTCCCTTTGATCTCGATACCTAGCTAGCATTTGATTGGTCCATTTTTGGAAATGGACCAACCAAATTTGTTATACATAAAACCAATTTTTTATAATAATAATAATAATAATAATAATAATAATAATAATAATAATAATAATATTATTATTATTATTATTATTATTATTATTATTATTATTATTGACAACTTTGAAATTTAAGTAACAAAATCTTAAGTTTAGTATTTTCTTAAATTTGAAAATTCAAAAAATAATAATTTGATTGAATAAATACCTTTCCTCTAAAACAAAAAAATAATAAATAATAATATTTTTTACTTTAAATATTTCTTTTTCTTCTTAAAAAAAACTTATGATAACCAATAAAATTTTAAATCAACTATTTTATGATAAAATATTTTCTTTACATTAATTACATATTTATTAAAATTTAAATATAAACTATAATTAATAACAAATTTTCAAAATCATATAAATCCAAAATTAAAATTGAGTATTTTTAAATACAACATAGCATATAATTTAATAATTATATTCTATATGAAGATAAGATTTTGTAAAAATAAATAAAAGTCTGGGTTGTAATAATTTATTTGTATAGTAAATTGTGTGAGACCTTCCATCAAATTAAATACATAAATTTTTTTAATCATACCTTAAGCTAAATATTTAGATAGTTCTAGGTAAATTTTTATGGAATATAATTTATTTACAAATAAGTTTTATTAAAAAATTCATTTATAAATTAATTTTTATATTTAGATTAATTATAAAATTCATTTCAAATAGTTAGTTCAACGAATATATATATTTAAAATTCATTAGCTTTAATAATTTATACTCTTAAGTGGTGTTTGATAATTGATAATATCATTTAGCACTTAAAATTAAAATTTTTAAAATTTAATCATTTTAAATTGTTTGGTAACATCAATTACATAGATATAAAGACCTTATTCTTAATTGGGTTGCAATCGATTTTGACTTTGATGAGGTTATGATTGCGGCCCTCTTTTTTCAAAATTAGAAGTGGAAAATGGTGGTGTTTTGAAGGGAAAATGGACTTTTTATTTTTTACTTTCATATATGTCCCACATCATATTTGGTGGATAAGTCATTTACTTTTTTGCTTAGACCCTCCCCACAATCCATAGTTAAGTTACATCATTTTCCTCGTTTAAGGGGTGATTTTGTCTTTCATAATTTTTTACTTTCGAGCCCTTGATGTCCTAAGACCACAAATACAAAACGACATCGTTTTATTAAGAGCATTTGCACCTGTCACTTTTATTATTTTTTTTTAAATGGCCCTTTTAATTAATCAAAATGTTATCGTTTTAAATGTCTATTTATGTCTTTTCATCCTATTCAATAATTGTACATAAAACCCTAATATCTAACTACTTATCTCTTTCTATCTTTTTTATTCGCCACCCGCTTCCTCACTATCTCTAGTAGATTTTAGCCCTCCCTTTTTTTTTTTTTTTTTTTTTTTATAGTGAGTACTTTTTAATTTTTTTTTAGTCTAATTCTAATATTTATTCTAAATTAAAAACACTTTTTTATCACAATCACCAAAAATGCGGAAAAAATCTTCATTTTCTGTTTTTTCAAAATTAGAAGTGGAAAGTGGTGGTGTTTTGGAGGGAAAAAGGATTTTTTATTTTTTACTTTCATATATATCCCACATCATATTTAGTGGATAAGTCATTTACTATTTTGTCTATACCCTCCCTGGAATCCATAGCTAAGTTACATCATTTTCCTCATTTAAGGGGTGATTTTGTCTTTCATAATTTTTTACTTTCTAGCCTTTGATGTCCTGAGACCACAGATACAAAATGACATTGTTTTATTAAAAGCATTTGCACCTGTCACTTTTATTTTTTTTCTTTTTTAAAATGGCCATTTTAATTGATCAAAATGTTATCGTTTTAAATGTCCATTTATGTCTTTTCATTCTATTCAATAATTGTATATAAAACCCTAATATCTAACCACTCTCTCTTTCTATCTTTTTTATTCGCCACCCGCTTCCTCACTATCTTTGGTAGATTCTAGCGCTCCCTTTTTTTTTTTTTTTTTTTTTTTTTTTTATAGTGAGTACCTTTTAATTTTTTTAGTCTAATTCTAATATTTATTCTAAACTAAAAACACTTTTTTTTTTTATCACAATCACCAAAAATGCGGAAAAAGATCTTCATTTTCTGTTTTTCAAAATTTTCAATTATTTTTCTTTTGTTTTTTGATGCCATTCGTTTTTTTTTTTTTTTTTTTTTGTATTGGTTTTTCTTGGTTTTTTTCTCTGTTATCTATGCCCTTAATTCTTTTTTTTTTTTCCTTTGTAATTTTGGCCATTTACTGTTTGCCCTTTTTTTCTTTTCATTTTTTAAAAATTTACATTTTTCATTTCCTTTTATTTCATTTCGATTTATATTTTCTAGATTTGGATTTGTCCTTTTAGATCGATGTTACAAAGGTGCTTTTTCTTTATTTTTTTTTATTTTTTTTCTTTGGTTTTCTCTTGATTTTTCTTAATTTTTTTGTGATATGGGATGATAACAGAAATTAAGCTATTTTTGTTAATTTTTGCAGGTTATGGTTGAAGAGGGAAGAAATGCCAAATTTCTTTTTTTGTCTCAGTTTGTTTCTTAAAGGTATAGTTTTCTTTTTCTTTAATTTTTTATTTTTATGTCTGTTTGTTTTTTTGTCTTAAAAATCCGTTGTTTTACTGATTTATTTATTATTTATAATATTTTGCTAATTTTTGTTTATTGTTAATTGCTTTTAATGATGTCTCTTTCTTTTGGTTTTAATCAAAGAAAGAACAAATTAATGAAAAAATTATTATTAATTGTAGACATCGTATTTTGATAAGTAATTTTTAAATTTTTAAAATTTTTAGTAAATTAATGATCATTTTAATTTTAACAAATTTTTATAATTTGTTTTTCTTTAATTTTATCTCAAAATAGAATTTTTAAATTTGCATATTTTTCAATTTTACTTTAATATTTGGAAGGTATAATTATGTTTTCTTTATTTTTATTATAAACTAAAATGCAAAATTAAAATTTTGAAATATATATAGTTAAAAAAAAAATTCAGTGAATTAAGGGATTTTTATTTTATATTTGAACAAGGAAAGAAAAAATGAGAAAATAAAAAGAAAAGAGAAAAGAATAATAATAATAATAATAATAATAATAATAGAAGAAGAAAACGAAGAAAAAAAAGAAGTACAAAAATAAGAAGAGCCCTCAGCCTCACCTTCACTAAGATATATAACTCTCTCTCTCTCCCTCTCTGAACTCCGAACTCTCTCAATTCACAAAAAACTCAACTCACATCTCTCGTCTCTCTAAATCACAGATTGAAGAACCCATCCTCATACTTGAATAGAGAATCGACTCTCTACCTCGCACGAACCCACTTCTCTCTCATCAATCTTGGACAAATTGATTTTCGCTTCTCACTATTTGACAAACTACTCACACATCATCACACCACTCACTCAAAAAAAAAAAAAAAAAACCAACTCTGTGGACATGCAGAAAAACAGACTCTCCTTTTCTTCCTCCTAGTCTCTCCCTCACCAACACACAAACTTACACACAGAAGCCCTCAACCTTATCTCTCCTCATCACCTCTCTCTCTATTCACTTTAACAACGTACAATTTTGCAGTAATCAATCAATTGCAAAGATTTAAATTGCAAAAATTTAAATTACAGAAATTTAAATGGATCAATCAATTTTGCAAAAAATTAAATAGCAGAAAATTTAAATAAATCAATTAATTGTAGAAAATAAAATTGCCGAAAATTTAAATGAATTAATCAATTGCATAAATTTAAATTGCAGAATTTTAAATGGATCATCAATTTTGCAAAAAATTTAAATGAATCAATCAATTGCAGATACATATATACACATACACATACAAAAATCCTAAAATGACAAATAAATTGAAATAAAAATTTTTTGAATCAGAAGAAGTGTGTGTGGGTGTGTGCGTGTATTGACATATTGATAATCATTATAACTTCCATAATTAAAATCAATAGCCATAATGTATTTCTAGCATTTGCTTAAATACTCTTTGATTGATTGTTCTATCTAATAAATAATGGAATAAGATACAAAAAAAAAAATTTCAAGTTTGGCCCCAAAAACAAAAAAGCTCTTAAACTAAATTTTGGAATAAAAATCTTAAAAAATCACTTATTTGGTCCAAATAGCCCCTTGACTGGATCAAGACGTGAATAGTACTTAATGCCTTTGACCTTGCTAACCTAGACATAAGAAGGTTCCACTTACAACGGTCAGTTTAGATATAATAAATCTCTCTCATTTTCCCGTTAAAAATAATTTATTTTCTCTTCTTCTCTTCTTCTCTTCTATAACAATGTTTCAAATAAAAAATTGATAAGAATGGAAGTGTGAAATCCAAAATTCATATATGGCTTCTTCCTCCTTAACATCAACGTCTCGATCGATAAGGAAAAGCAATATAGAAGTGAATTACGAAAGACCACTTAAGTACTGTAAATGTTGAAATAGGGGGTTAAGGTGAAGGCACCTCGATGGATTTTCTGGATTAATAAAAATCCTGGGCACAAATTTTATGATTGCCCTAATTATGAAGATGAAGTAAGCAAAATTTTCATTTTTTGTTTGAGTATTCGATATCATTTAGTGTATTTGATTGTTTTTGTAACATTTGGTACTGTGGGTATTTGAACTTTTCCTAATTGAGTTGCGAGTAAATGATTTGTAGGTAAATGATTTGTTAATTTTGCCTTATTTATCGTATTTGCATGTGAAGAATTGTGGGTGTTTCAAGTGGCATAATATGGATAAGAGTGAAAGGGTTAAGTAGTTGCTAAATGAGTTGAAATTGGAGAACAAGTTTCTTCTTGCTGAAAATAAGCATCTGAAGGCAATAAGAAGAGGGATGCTTGCAGAAGGTGAAGGTGATTTGGCAAATGAAATTGATGAGTTATGGATTGAAGTGAGAAGGTTGAAGGCATATAATCTTTTAGACCAAAAGGTTGAAGCAAAAAATCAAATTTGGTTATGTAATTGCTTTTTGTACCATGGATTGTTAGCTATGTTAATATTGCTTTAGGTTAGTGGAAAATTTGTATGAGTTATTTAGTTTCAGATATCCTTAGTGTTTGATTTGTATGAGAATTCAGTATGAAATGAAAGTTGCTAACATTTTTAGTTTATGAAATTTTGAGTTTATAATATTCTTAACAATAATTTAGTTGATCGATTAATTTTAATATGTGATTGGAGAAACAAAGGTAAATTTGAACCAAATACAGATTACTCAACTGTCAACAGGCTTGATTTGTGCATTCTGCAAGCCATCTCAATTATAGATCACTCACACACAATGTACTCATTTACAGATCACACAACTACAATGTACTCAATTTATTATTCCATTTAATTTCGTAAAATTTAGTCAGTGCCACAAATCTAAAACATTGTCATTGCAAAATATCATATTGAGCATTCCCAACATATTATGTGAGCATTCCTAGTACTATATTGTTATAAATACAAACATAAAATAGAGCTTGAAACTCCCATTAAAAAGGAAAAGGTAGTGTTGTGCCTAAAGCAGTCCTAATTAATCTAGGTTTGGGCAACTACTCGCAAGTATACGAGGCTGTTGCAGTAATGGGTAGGCATCCCAAGATCTCCCTCAAGAAAAACTATATAAAGGTTGTGTGATATTGAACAAAAAATAAAATAATAAAAACAAACAATTCCTAAACACTCTAATCAAATTGAGATGGTGAATATTGAAATGAAATTAAATTAATTAAATCAAAACGAAAACAATTAACTTAGTGTCTAAGCAATAGTTTAATCGTCTAGGAATTAAAATACACCAATTGATAACTATGCTAGGGCAATTGATGGGTTTCTTACCATTTTAGAAAGTTTTTGAAAAATATTTATCACTTTAGATATTTTTTTAAAAGTATTTCTAATTATATGTGTTGTTAGAAACTAATTTTAATTTTAGGTGAGTTTTTTTACATGGGGAGTCTAGTCCATTGGTGGAAATAACAGACTACTGCTATCTACTGGTTCCACCAAGGGACCGCTATGTTTTTTTTTAATAATTTTTTATGTTATTTATTGTAAATAAATATAAATAATAGAAAATTTAGATAATTAATAAAATAATTAATATTAAAATTTTAAGAGGGATATTATATTTTATATAATAAATAATTGAGTATATAATATAATTAAATAAAGTGTATAATATTGATATTTTTATTATTAATTATGAAAAATTAAATGAAAATATGGCGAAGAAAAAAAGTAATTAGAATTATTATTTTAAATTGTATTTTTCTAAATTAATTAAAATATATGATTAGTGCTATTTTTTCCTAAATTATTTTGTTTTATTTGAAACATATATATAATATTTAGTACTAAAATTTAAATTTTTTAAATTTTACATAAAGTCATAAAATATTTTAAATATTTAAAACATAACAATGATAAAATTAAATTGTCATTAATATATATAATTATTAAAATTTAAGAATGTTAAATTTTAGTATTAAATATTATGTATATGTTCCAAATAAGATAAAATAATTTAGGACAAAAAAAGCACTAATCACATATTTTAATTAATTTAGAAAAACTACAATTTGAAATAATAATTCTAATTACTTTTTATTTTCGCGATATTTTCATTTAATTTTTCATAATTAATAATAAAAATAATTAATATTATACACTTCATTTAATTATATTATATACTCAATTATTTATTTTATGAAATATAATATCTCTCTTCAAATTTTAATATTAATTATTTTATTAATTATCTAATTTTTCTATTATTTTTATTTATTTACAATAAATAACATAAAAATCATAAAAAGTAAAAAACAAAATCCACCAATGGATAGCAGTAGTCCGATGGTCCCACCAACAAACTAGACTCCCTGTACAAAACACCAATCTAAAATTATAATTAGTTTCTAAAAATATCTAAAATTAGAAATACTTTTAAAAAACACCTAAAGTGGTAAACATTTTATAAAAACTTTCTAAAATGATACCACAATTGACTAACTAATTTGCCATAAAAAATAATTAACTTAACTAGGACTAAATCAGATTTCAAATCTAATAACTTTTGTACATACATTTTATTCCTAACTAATATTTGCTAATTAATTACCAATTAATTAGGTATTATGTTTTCAATTTATACCTAATTTCCTTTTAAACTAGGTCTAGTATTAAATCAATTTCTCAACTTAATTCAATACCTAGGGTTAAAGAATTATTAACCAGATAATTGAAAAACACAATATTGCAAGTTAAAAAAATAAAGTAAATAATTCATAACAATTACCCTAACATAATTAATTAATTAATTTCATCCTAACCCTAGACAAGAGAAATTTAGCTCATAATTGGTTTAGTATTCATCGATTCAATTAAATAAACAATTCTAATCATAAACATCATCATGATTTATAATTAGAACAACAAAATAATTGAAATTGAAATTAGGATTAAAATAGAATTGAAAATATTCTACTTGATAGGTCACAATTTCTCCAAATTCTGATCTTAATCCTCAAAAGAAACAAATAACAAATTGAAATAATTCTGCAATCCATATTGATTTATTGATCCAAAATAGAAAATTTTAGCTAAAAATAATTGTTTTTGTGTTTCTCAAATAAAAGGAATTGGAAAACCTAAACAAATGTTTAAGTACCTGCGTATTTTCCTACTAGCGGTTCAAAAGGTCACTTAAATATAGGAAGGAAAACCCTCCTTTTTGAAATAGAAAATGCCTTTGTTCAAGATTGGTTAGAAATAAAAGCACCCTTGTTCAATTTCAAAACACCATTTTTCATTCCAAAACACCCTTTTTCATGCTCTCTTTCAACACCACCAATTCATTGCCATTTTGAACTAAAATCCATAAATTGGCCTATACTCTATACAAAAGCACACCATAGCATAAAACTAATAAAAATATATAAAAACAAACATAAAAATAATTAAATTAAACTAAAAACTGAATAATAAATTCTAATAAAATGATAGCAAAATATGACACAATGAACTCCCCCACATTTACTCGTTTGCTTGTTCTCAAGCAAAAAGAACTTAAAGCACAAAAAAAAGCAAATTGTACATCAATTTAAAGATTCAATCATAGAATTGCACTCTTTTTCTACTTGAAATAAATTTTTAACTTAAATTTATTCTCAATTAGCAAGTCAAATTCCAGTCAGAAAATTGAGAACATCAACCTAAGTATGTGGTCATCCATTCAAAATCCTAAATCCATATTGTGAATTCATAATCATATTAAATATAAATAACTTTTACATATTCATTTATTTTGCTAGCTTGAATAGGTGTAATAGCTCTTTTCTTTATTTTTTTTCTTTTCTTTTTTTTAATGCATACAACTCATCTTTAGGTTTCAATTCCAAAACTAGGGGTGAGCACGGTTCGGGGGAATCCGGAGATTTTTAAATCTTTAGAACCGAACTGAATTTCGGGGATTTCAAAACTAAATCTCTGGAACTGTACCGTAATATAATAATCTCCATATCAATCCGTTCCAATTTTTCGAGACGGTTTGGTACAGAACAGAATGGAACTGAGATTTGGAGATTTTTTAATTTTAAATAATTAAAATATATATATTTTCATCTTAAACTAATTTGTAGTATCTGAAAATTACTTAAAATTTTTATTATATTTTTACTTTATTTATGATTAAAATTATAAAAATTAATGCTTAAAATTGATTGAAAATAAACTATAATATATAATACTATAAATTTAACCAATGAAATAATAAGTCTCAGTAATAAATTAATAATATAATGGTCTTAAATTTTTAAATGTGAGATTACAAATTTAAATCTATTAAAGAAATAGCATCAAATTTTTACATAAGATCATTACATTATTTAATGATTAATTTAATTAATTATATTGACCAATTAAAAAATTGATGGAATTATCACTGCTTTAAAGTTGTATAATCAAATCGATATTGTTTTATTATTGCTCAAAATTAAAAAATTTCTCATAAGAAAAAATAATTATTATTTTTTTTTGTTTTTAACCATGATATATTATTAATATTAGGATTATACAAATTATTAAATTTTTGTGAAATTTTAAAATAATATTAATACTATACAAATTATTAATTTTTTTTTTCAAAGTTTAGCTTACACTTATAAATTTATAATGTAATAACTAATTTGAAACTGAAATTTTATAATTAATAAAAAATAAATTTTACATATACATTATTAAATTTCCTTAAAATATATTGCTAATTCGATATCAAAATATGTGTGTGTGTGTGTGTGTGTGTATTCTTTAAATCGGTTCTAGTTTCGGTTCAGGATAGTTCTATATGGTTCTTGGTATAGATAATTATTAATATTCAGAACCGTACTAAAAAATAATTTTGGGACGGTTCAGTTCGGAGAAAGTCAAATGGTCAACGGATATTTTTGGTTCTTAATATTTTCGGTTTGGATTTTTGGTATGGTTCGATATCTCCGAATTCCATGCTCAACCCTATCCAGAACATTCAACAGAAACTCCTAGAGTGGTTTTGCATACTCATAATTGGACCACCGTTTAACATAAAAGACACCCATGGGGTTCATGAACGTTCTTAGTTACTAAGCAGTCCAACTGGAAGAGTAGATAGTTGTTATGCCATTATTTAGAATTACCTCCTATTCTTTAATTATTGTTTCTTTTAAATTTTTTTGGAGCAATCAAACCTATTGTAACTAACAAAAAGAATTAAACACATCAATTTTATCAATTTAGAGTGCAACAAAAGCCACAAATTCACAGTATTTCAATAGAAAAAATACACTTCAGACCCTACAACTATAGTCAATTCCACACTTACCTCCCAAAATCTTCCAAGCTAATCAAGTCAAAACTTATACCAAAATTCATTAAGTAAGAAAAATTGCACAAAACTATAATATTACCTTAGAAATGATGCTAAATATGCAAGTTGCAGTTCAATAAGTAAAAAATTTCACATTTAACCCCTCCCCCACACCTAGAACACACATTGTCATTAGTGTGTGAAAATGAAGGGATAAGGAAAGAAAAATTCCATGTGACTATAAGACATTGTATAACAAATTAGAGATACTTTGAAAAGTTACTTGATGAATTGAAACTTGCATATAAATTAAGAGTGGAAAGCAAATATGCAGAAAATTGTACAAAACAAGAAAAAGGTAAAAAATTAAAATTAAAGAATAGTAAACAAAATAAAAATAAAGTAAAAAGAAGAAAATAAAGAGAAAAATACTCTATTAATGCAATGGCGATGATGTTGGTGACACAATATTCGAAAAGGTGTTGCTAACATAGGCAGTAAAGAATCCATTGTGGTATATTGGGTCTTGCGACCACGGACTCCATACCCTTTAGTGCAGTATTTGTCCAAGATGGCATAGTGAAATAATAGGATAAGCGCACAGTAACACAAGACACAACAAACTAAAAACCAAACAGACATTAACAAAAAATACTAATAAGAAATAATTATTGAAATAAAAAGGAACTAAGTTATCCTAATTTTATTTTATTTTAATTTGAAACATAGAGCACATAAGCAGAAAATATTAAAACTAATTCTGCATAAGCACAAAACATTAAAACTAATCCTAAATTAATTCATCATCATTTTGTTCAATAATTCAAGCTCAAGATGCAAATAAAAAAACTGAGAATAGGAACTAATTAAGTATGAAAATTTATTAAACATCTATTTTTATTATTTGTATTTGTTATCCTAATTTGCTAAACTAAGAATTAAGAATTAAAGTGAACTAAAGCTAAGCTAAACTACCTACAAAATTGAAATTTAAAATTAATTGATTTCCTTTTTTTTTTTTTTAATAGAGGAACAAAAATAAAATGAAGAAAAATTAAAAATTAAGATTAAAATTAAACTTACCTATTGTGTTTCATTGGAATAGGCATAAGAATGATAGTGATATTTGAATTAGATTCAATGGAAAATAAAGACGAATATGTTGTACAATTGATCTCTCTAGCAAAAACACGATCTTGTACTTGCAGCACAAACACAAACAAACAAAGAACAATAAAAACAACAACTAAATGGTGCATGAGCGACGATAATTTGCTAGAATCAATGGCTAGGTGAGACATGGCACCGATCAATGGTGTAGCAGTGAGATGATAGAATCCACGATCGGGTGAGGAGTGGTGCTAAATGCTGGACTTGCGACTAGGAGGTATGATGCGATGCTAGTTAAGAATTTAAAAAAATAGTAGATGGTTAGGTACTTGCAAATAAAAAAGAATAAACATAAGAAGGAATTGTGATTGGCATCAATGGTGGAAACGGTAGTAGATTAGACTGTTAGTGGAGGAATGGCTCTTGATGGTGAGCTCCTGATCGTCCAATGATTTAAGAACAGCTCTTGCCAGTGGTAAAAAGTGGGCAATGCAAGGGAGCCTAGCTGGTGATGGAACTAGGAAGTGGTTGTGCGCAGAGCTTATGTCTAAATGGCGACTTAGTTCTTAACTGGAGCAGAGAAGAAGCAATGCCTCAATTTGGCGAGCATCAACAGCGGTGTCTGATCTGAATGGTGGAGCATTGGAATGGCGATGATCGGTGATTATACTTGCAAAAAGAAAGCAAAAGGTGACTTTGAAAAGAGAGAGAGGTTAATCAAATGAAACCAAAAGAAATTAAAACCCTCTCTAAAAACATTGCGTTTCATTTTTATTTTTGATATCTGTTTTTTTTTAAACACCAATTTTAATTTTCAAAACACCTGTTTTGAGCCTTTTCTTTACTAAAACATCGATTTTGAAAATATAAACACCTATGTTTATTTTTTTTTACTCACAAAACAAATTGCAAACTTCCAGTAGCTAAAAGCTAAAAGAAATAGGCGTGCTTCAAAGAGTTCCATATTTCAGTATTTCCTTATATTTGAACAACAAACTCCACACCAAAAGACACATGGGTTTTTCAAGGGGTGGCCTTGAACTACTATCAAACCTGAAAATCACTTATAAATTATCAAAATAAACATTAAAATAAATAATTCTAACAAAAAATTGAGCACTAACACCATCAAATAACACCAATTAAAGACTAACAAAATCAAACTAAAATTAATTAAAAAAAATTAAAGAAAATAATTTGAAATTAAGATAAATTAATCTTTAGTGAGATAAATTGGGTTGCCTACCAATAGCGCTTCTTTATTGTCGTTTAGCTGGACGTTGGTGCTTTTCCTTCAATTGGATGTATCATTAAGTGTGATATTCTCCACCATTTTTACCTTGATGCTCTTTCATCAACTCTAGAGCCTTTTACTATTCCAACAGGTGGATGATCAAAGACACTCAATATATTACTCTAAATTTGGCCCTGTAATTTCTTAGGATTGACAACTACATCAATAATATCAACAACTAAACAATCAATAGTAGACGATATTGGAGCATTATCAAACACTGAAAATTCTACAGTTTTACCCAAAATTGACATTGTTAGTTTTCCTTTATTCACATCAATTTGGGTATTAGTGATAGCCATGAAAGGCCTACCAAGGAGCACAGTCTACTCATTTTCACCTCCATCTTCAATATCTAGTACATGAAAAGCAACTAAAATTTTTAGGCCCTCTACCTCAATTAGCACATCCTCAACTATCCCACGAGGATACCTAATAGTCTTATCCGCTAATTAAACACACATGGTAGCAAGTTTCAATTTATTAAGTCTCAATTGTTCATATAAAGGAAAAGACATAAGATTGATGCTTGCCCCTAAATTTAACATGCCATATACCTTACTACCTTTTCCCAAAAAGAGATTAAGAATGAAACTAGCAGGATCATTCCTTTTTGGTGGTGTTAACTGTTGTAAGTCTACATTAATTTTAACTAACTCCTTATCACCCTTTTCTATTGCCTCCTTTTCAGCAAATGATTCATTGACTCTCTTGACACAACCTTTTTTCTCATTCTAAAGGTGCCTATAATAAGAAATCGGTGGTCTGTAGGGGTTAGCTGCTTTGTAGAAGTACTTAGAAGGAAAAGCTTCCCTTTCTTCTTCACGTTGAGGTTCAACTGTCTTAACTTGCTCAACTTGCTTCTCCATAGGAGTAGTCACTTCCTTTTTCTTCTCTTCACCTCCATCTTTTAAAAATGCAGTAATATCTATTTTTTGCTCAGGTTGGTTAGGTAATTTCCTTTTACTCTGGACTTTCACTTGCTCTGTCAACTGACCAACTTGAATCTTTACCCTCTTCATTGATGTTTCCAAAGAATCAAGCTTCTTGATTTTAGACACTAATTAATTTGAACAAAGGAAGTCAAGCTATCCTCCAATGATGGTTTATTAAGTTGATTCTACATTTGGTTGGAGGATTACCCTTTGAGGAAAAGTTAAGGTGATTCCTCTACCCAGGGTTATAAGTATTGGAGAATGGGTTATTTCTTCCTCCAGGCTAGAATCGTTGCAATGCATTAACTTCCTCATTTGCAAAAGAATCAACTGCAGCACTACGAATGTTAGCTCTATGACCATAATCTCCACAAATACCACAAACCTCATGAGTTGGTGTAATTTGATTTCCTTTTCTTGCCAACACTCACCTACTTGGTTAACTCTACAATCTGCATGGTCAACTCTTAATTGGAATTCACCTCATAGGCTCATGCTTTCTTTCCTCTTAAACTCTTCTATTACGAATTTGCTCCCAACATCTCAAACAGCTATTGAGTTTCTATTGTTATTTTCTCTCCTATAGCCCTACCAGCTACATTATCAACTGTATTATGAAATTGTTGTGTCAGTCCATCATAGAAAAACTGGTTTAGAAGATAGATAGGATAATGGTGATAGGGACACTATATTAATAACAACTTAAACCTCTTTCAAGCCTCATGAAAAGGCTCTCCTTCCATCTAATTGAAAGTGGCAATCTTCATTCTAAGGTCTATAGTCTTCTTATGAGAATAGAACTTCCCCATAAACTTATTATAAACCTCGTCCTAGGTGTTCAAAGAATTAGGAGGTAAAGTAATAAGCCATGCCTCAAAGTGTAAGGAAAGCAATGCATCCTCAATTGATCTTCAGTTAGACCTTGTAATGGGAATGTATGAACAACAGAGTAGAACTCCCTGATGAAGTTGAGAGGACCTTCATAAGGTATTCCATAGAAGGAAGGCATCTAGTTGAAATGGATGGTCTTCAGCTCATAGATCCGTGATGCCTCCCTTAGTCTAATGTAGGACGTTATTGTGCCAATGAAAGCCTTAGCAAACTCCTTCATTGCAGGTTATCTATTTCCATATCTTCTTTTTAGTCTTCTCTATCTTTTAACCAAAACTCTTTATCTTCCTCTTGTTCTTCTGTTTCAAGAACTTCTTTTTCTTCATAAAATTCCTCACTACCTTCTAAACAGTACTCGAACTCTGCATTGGTCCTCTTGTTTCCTCAGTGGATATTATCTATGTAAAGTAGTAGCTCTCCTCCTTGAGATCTCCTACCCTGCATAAATCAAGAAAAATGTTAGAGAAAAACAATTAAAATCACTTGTTCACTAGAACAAAAGAAAAAGACTAAAGCAAAAATTTAAAATAACAATATAATTTTTTAAATTTTCTTAAACTCAGAACACACCAACAAAAACAAAGTAAATAAACAAAAATAAATAACAAATAACAAAAATGCTCACACTATGCCTTTAGCCTTCCTCGACAACGACACTAAAAACTTATTGTATCTAAAGTAGTTCTAATTAATCTTGACTCAGGCAACTACTCGTAAGTATACAAGACTATTGCAGTAACAGATAGGCACTCCAAGGTCGTCTCGCAAGGAAGATTGTGTAAAGATTATGTGATATTAAACAAAAAACAAAATAATAAAAACAAACAATTCCTAAACACTCTAATCAAATTGAGAAGGTGAATATTGAAAAGGAATTAAATTAATTAAATCAAAACAAAAATAATTAACTTAGTGTCTGAGCAATAGTTTAATGTCTAGCGTTTAGAATCCACCAATTAATAACTATGCCACCAATTAATAACTATGCTAGGGTAATTGACTAACTAATTTGCCATCAAGAATAATTAATTTAACTAAGACTAAATCATGTTTCAAATCTAATAACTTTCGTATTTCATAGATTTTATCCCTAACTAGTATTTGCTAATTAATTACCAATTAATTAGGTATTATTTTTCCAATTCATACATAATTTCCTTTTAAACTAGGTCTAGTATTAAATCAGTTTCTTAACCTGATTCAATACCTAGGGTTAAAGAATTATCGACTAGATAATTGAAAAACACAATATTGCAAGTTAAAAGAATAAAGTAAATAATTCATAACAATTACCCTAACATAATTAATTAGTTAATTTCATCTTAACCCTAGACAAGGGAAATTTAGCTCATAATTGGTTTAGTATTCATCAATTCAATTGCATAAACAATTATAATCATAAACATCATTATGATTTATAATTAGAACAACAAAATAATTGAAATTGAAATTAGGATTAAAATAGAATTGAAAATATTGTACTTGATAGGTCACAATTTCTCCAAATTTTGATCTTAATCCTCAAAGGAAACCAATTACAGACTGAAATAATTATGCAATCCACATTGATTTATTAATCCAAAATAGAAAATTTTAGCTAAAAATAATTGTTTTTGTGTTTCTCAAATAAAAGGAATTGGAAAACCTAAACAAATGTCTAAGTGCCTGTATATCTCCCTAGTGGCGGCTCAAAAGGTCACTTAAATATAAGAAGGAAAATCCCTTTTTTGAAATAGAAAATGCCTTTGTTCAAGCTTGGTTGGAGATGAAAACACAAAATATCCTTTTTTCATTCGGAAACATCCTTTTTCAATTCCAAAACACCCTTTTTCATGCTCTATCCTTTAACCCTACTAATTCATTGTTGTTTTGAACCAAAATCAATAAATTGGCCTAAACTCTGCACAAAAGCACACCACAACATAAAACTAATAAAATTATATAAAAACAAACATAAAAATAATCAAATTAAACTAAAAACTAAATAATAAATCCTAATAAAAAGATAGCAAAATATGACACAATAGGTAGATTACGCATGTTCAGTCTAATGCCATACAAAAAACAAGTACATTAAACATGTTCAGCCTTCTGTATTTGTCATGCCCTCCTTGATACCTTCTGAGCTTGCAATTGTCTACTAGTTATTATAGGCATCCTTTTCTGTTATAGTCTTAGAGGTTCAAATGGTAAGTCTGAAGATGTAAGCACACTACTTCCATCCCTACTGAAGTGAATCATTCTTGAAGGGCCACTTACAATGCCAACAACTCTTTCCCTTCTCCATTCTCTTTTGTTTGGTATTAGGAACCTTGTCTAAACATCAAGATCATAATCTAATGGGGTCATACATTTTGCAATGACATTCTCACTCCATTGTCCAGGCTGTCTAAAGAATTTATGTATTTCAAATCAATCCAAGCAATATCACACAAATTCAAATAACACACCTCACTAAAAATAATAATAAATATAAAAATACTTATATTTATAATTGTTTCACCATAATTCAAATCAACATAACAACCAAATCCAGTGGGTCTTAAAGGTCTTATTGTTTGGGAAGTTCCTAGTTATGTCTAAGCACTTGGTTCTTCTCTTAATCTTGGTGCATACTGTCTTGGTATGTCTATTAGTGGATTTGCAGTAGGTTGTCTCTATCTCCTACTTACTGCTTTCGCTTGCATTCTTCTCCTATTGGCATTAGAAGGTTTACTTGCACTAGGTATTTGGGCAGGAGTGGTTTGTGATGTAGTTGCAGTTGTGTCAGAGTTAGGTTGTTGTCCAATTGCAAGTCTGTTATCATTTGATTTTTGCATTCACTGAGCCTATGTGTTCTCAGTTAATGGAACCTGAAAATTCAAAGAACAATATACAATATTACAACCAAAGAATAATGCCAAAAAATTAAAAAAAAAAAGGACATATAACAGACAAATACAGTAAATTACCCTTGATGCTTTATTTGGATGGCCTCTACTATTATGCCCCTCTCTTTTACAAAGCCTACAATTTTGAATTTTTCCCTTCTTTAACAACTTGTCAATAGGATTAGTCTCTATGCTTGCCTTAATCTTCTTATTTCTTGGTCTTCTAGGCTTCTTAATCATTGGTGGCAAGTTATGCTATATTTCTCATCCCACTTCATAAATTTCTTTCCAAGCATGGGTTGCATAGGATACCCATATGTCTTCAAATATGTTGATTTATAATACAACTTGGATATGACTGAAATTGGATTAATTTTCAAGTGATGTAAAGCACATATAACATGGGGACAGAAGATTCTAATAAGATCTCATTCCTTATATGTACAGAGGTGTTTGTCCAACAAAACACTGTGCTTGTCCTCACCTTCACCAATCTTATATCTCACATCTCTATTAAAAATGAACTTACATCCAAAAGTAGCTTCTTGATTACATTGTAACAGTTCTATTGGTGTTGGACTCCATTCATTCACCTATTTTTGTGCAAGTTGCTTCATATCCTTAATCCTATTCATTGCCTGTAATCTAATTTCTTCAAGCATGCTCATTATAGGCTTGTATCTTACTTCCCTTATTTAAGAATTAAAGCTCTTTGAAATATTATTGTCCACTATTTTTGACTTACACCTACTGTTGAAGTAGGCTCTACACCATTTAGTAGGGTTGTGCTTCACTAGGTCCTTGCTGCTTTTTTACTCACCTGCAACCACAAGTAAAATATTAGATGCTTAGACATTTAATAATAACAACATGAATGAAATGTTGCATACGTCACCCAACTTTGTCAAGTTATCTTTAAAATCTTCTTCAAATGTGCTCCAAGCACATATCTAGAATTTCTTCTTAAGTTCTCCACCTTCCCACTTTTGGCACCATTTAGCATAAATATGTCTAGCACATCATTTGTGCTCTGTTTCAGGAATAACATTCTTCACTGCACCTATTAAATCCTACAATAGACAAATATACAAGTTTTAACAACTATTAATACATATATAAAACCAACAGAAATAGCAATAGGATGAAGTAACTTACCTTCTACATATTTGAGATTATAATCAGTTGTGAACCATCTCCAAGTTCAAACTCCTATGACAACCAACTTAAGAACTAAGTCTAATTATTCTTGTTTCCTTCAACAACCTAAGCTATTGGCACCAGTTGATCATCTGCATCCTCACCTATAGCAGCTAAGATTTGGCCTTTAGTAACACCTTTTTGGAAGCATCCATCTAGACCAATTATAGGTCTCCATCCCCTCTTCCATCCCCTTTTATTAAGCTTCAAAACAAATAAAAATCCTTTTAAACACCCTCTTTCCATCCTCTTTTAAAGCATTCTTGCACAACTCAATCTCACACTTAGTACTAGGATTACTTCTTTTAATGGCATTTGCATAACCTGCTAAGAAACCAAACTCTACTTTAAAGCTTCCATCCAACTCAATTATAATCTATTTTTTAGCCCTTTTATATTTGCTAAAAGAAACAATAATCCTTAAAATCTTTTCTGCATCCAGCTTCATATCCTTCACCTTATGATTTGGGTTTTTATACACTTTATCCTTGAACTACTTAGCCAAATATTTAACGTTGGCATTAAAAAGTGTATAATGCCTAAAATAGTTATGTTCAAGGTTCAATGTCTTCATAGCTAGCCCTTAATTCTTCCCATCTTTGGATATCAACATTATAAAGGGGCAATCTATCTCATTTTTGCATCTACTCCTAATTCTATGGGGTTCATTAGGATTTAATTACAACTTTATACACATACAATTCCATAGTTAGATATTGCTTCTCTAGCTTCCACAGCATTGGCAAAAGTCATACCAAGCATAAAGTGAGCCTTCTCATCAATAACATTATACTTATCTCTCTCGCTCTCTAGATAAGGCAATATCTTCTACAATATCATCTTCATCACTACCATAATCAATCTCACTTTCATTCTCAATTTCTAATTCTTCATTTTTCTCCTTCTTCACTTACATAACCAGTAGGGCCAATGTGTCTACAAAAATTTCAAACTCAGACACACCATCACCAACCCTACTAGTCTCACCTTTAATGACCCCTCTAGTCTCACCTTCAAACATACCAGTCTCACCTATGTTAACCCTAACACCCTCATTTATATTTGCCCTAGAGCATTGTGTGGGTACCTCAAATACAAAATTACTAAAACAATCATCATTAAATAATCCAAGTTGTTAGGTTTCATTACCCTCAGGTACCTCATTACAATCAATACCCTCATTACCCATATTATCCTCATTACCTTCATTATCACTCTCTATTCTAATGATAATATAAGCTATTGGAAGATGGGTACATCTATATCATGATCCTCATATGTGTCTATCTCATAAATCCAATAATATTTGTTAATTATATTTAATACTTTCCTACTTGTAGTATCATCATATAAAAGAGGCAATCATTTAATTCTCTTCCAAGTTCAAGAACAAATATATTTTTCACATTGGGCAACCCTAAATCAATTTTATACTTGTCAACAAGTTTTCTATATGTTAAGTAGTTAGGGTCAAAATTTTCTACTATATCAACTGAGCCAAAACAGTAACACAAATTAAGGGCATACCTACACTCACCACCGCAATTAAATTTCAAATCAATTAATTTAGCAAACATTCTATAATAAATAACAAACAGAAAAAATTCAATTAATCCTAACTGTTAAAGTAACCAATTATGAAACTTAAAAATCTCTAATTGTGAAATACCAAAAACCCCTCATACAAATTTAATTCGTATTTTTTAAATGTTGTTCTGAAAAATAAATTTCAGAAATCAATTATTTAATCTCACATAAATAACCTAGTTAATTAAATAAAATCCCTAATCAACATACATTGGAAACCACTATGAGGACCACTTTTTGAATTTGACAAATCAAACCATAAACTATTTGAAAATGGCACAAACCCATTTAAATAGTAAGAAAAAATAAACATGCAATCCCAACATTTCGTGATTAGGAATTTATCTTAAGTATCAAATCTTTGTGCTTCATTGTTTACTTCTTTTCTTTTGCTAATATCAACAACACATGAAGATTTTCACTACCAAAGCCCTCTAGCAGCCTTCTATAGACACAAAACAATGGATTTGCATTTCTAATTTACTAGTCAACTAGGGTTAGAAAGACAGAAGATGTTATTGTGGTGGTTGCGCAAAGTGCTTCTAAAGGCAAAAATCCCGTCTAAGACATTAAACAATTAGGTTTTTATTTGATATATAATTGCATGTAGTTTTCTATGTCAGAAAGGCAAATGAAATATTACTTCCCATCTATTAAGTGGCTTCTTTGGACCAAATAAGTGATTTTTTAAGATTTTTATTCCAAAATTTAGTTTAGGAACTTATATGTTGCAAGGACTAAACTTGAGGAGCATTATTGCACCTTATCCCAATAAATAATTATAAAAGTGTACAAGATATATTAATAATTAATGATTAATTTAATTTTTGATATGAAAACATTGAGTCAATATAATAGTTTCTCATCAATTAATTGACTCTTCACTAATATTTTCTCAAGTTGTTTTTAATTGTAATTGTAATTACATTTAAAGAGATTTTACAAATTAATATTTTTTAATTTATTAATATATACATACAAAATTTTTGCTCCTTTTTAAAGGTGTAGGAAGTGGAAGATCTCATATCTGAATCTTTCCAACTATAAATAGTTTCACTAATTTAGTGAGCAATATTAAAGGAAAATGTTATTTCTTGTTGTGTAGTCTAATGTGTTTTAGTTGGATATTTCCCCTTTTAGTATAAAAAAATTATATATACAAAAAATTCTTAAAAATTAATAGTCAATAAAATGACAATAATTTTATGTAACTCTTGTACAAATCAAATTAATGAACAATTAAATTAATCATTAGTAATGTTTTAAGGATGAAAGATAAAAAGTAAAATTAGTGTTGATTCATTTATTTTATTGATAAGATGAATTTATAATTATTAAGTGACAGTTAAGTGGGTAATTAAGTGATAGTTAAGTGGATAACCAATTAGAGAGTGGGTAATTAAGTGACAGTTAAAAGGAAAACATCATCGACATTCCTCAACTATGGATTGTTTAAATCCCATCTTGGCATTCACATTGGATAGGTAAGTATCCTAAAATTGAAATGAAATTAATTAGATTCTGATTTCAACAAAGTATCCTTCCAATATTCATTATTATTCATACATCAATGTTACACTTACCACCTTAATATTATTATCAATCTAATCACCATATGTTCTCATCACCTCATAAGTTATAATATATGGAATTATAATTTTTTTTCTTTTTATATAAATTCCATATAAATTATTCTATCTGTCATTATTTATCTCTTTTAAAAAAATAGGAAAATAAATGGGCAGCATGACAAATTTCTACACTCGCATATATTATGTGCTAGTAAAGTTAAAACAGAAAAAAATTAAGAACAAATAAAAAAATTTTGTAAAAGCACATAAAGCTCTATACTTGTTAAATAAATATTAGTGAATTTACATTTGTATCCTTATCAAAACAAAGTAATATAAAATAAAATTGAAATATTTTTGCACAAATACATTATGCCATTTAAGATGGTAAAGAGGATACAAATAGTGATGGTGGTAAGTTTAGCATTTTCCTTATTCATATCACACTTTTCTTTTTTTAGTTTTTTCACAGAGTTTATGATAATTAGCTGTACTCTAATTACTTTATATAGTTAAAAAAAATAATTCAATAGATTAATAAATAATTTATATATATATATATATATATATATATATATATATATATATATATATATATATATATATATATATATATATATATATATATATATATATATATATATATACTCTAATTACTTTATATAGTTAAAAAAAAAATTCAATAGATTAATAAATAATTTATATATATATATATATATATATATATATATATATATATATATATATATATATATATATATATATATATATATATATATATATACACTTAAATATATTCAATAGATGAATGGATAATTTTCAAAATATTTTATTAGTTTCATATATATAATTCAACTAATAATATAGTATGTATTCATAATAAGTTGTACAAAGGATAAACATTAATAATTTATTTAGATTTACAGGGTCCTTCCCCGATCACATCAATTGATAATTTTTTATACTATGTTGTGTTCGTTGATCACTATACTAGGTATACTTTATTGTTTCCTCTTAAAAATAAATCAGATGTTTCAATTGTTTTTCCAAAATTTTAATCACTATGGAAAAATTTTTCAATTGTAAGATCACTCAATTGTATTCTGATGGTGGTGGTAGTGGTGAATATCTTAAATTAAAACTTTACCTAACTCAATAAGAAATCACTCATCTTATGACCCCTTTATATACCCCATAGCATAATGACTTAGCTTAACAAAATATGAACACTTAGTTGAAACTGGATTGACTTTACTTCACTAAGCCTCTCTTCCCCTATATTTTTGGACCTATGCATTTTAGACTACGTGTTATTTAATTAATACGCTTCCTACCTCCATTCTATCTATCTCCATCCCAAAAATTAGTCAATAAAGTTCCAACTATAGCAAACTAAGAACATTTAGATGTTTATGCTACCATTGGCTAAGATTGTACACTCGACACAAATTGAATCTCAAATTTGTTCCTTGTGTTTTCTTCGGATACTCACCCAATCAGAGTGCATATATTTGTTTTGATTATTCAAGTGGCAAATTGTTTACATCTCGTCATGTGGTCTTTCATGAGTCAAGTTTCCTCATCAAAATAAAAATTAAATTCCTTCCTAGAGTAGCTTTTTTAAACATGGAACCTTGGTTGTTGAATTCTCAATCTCATGAATTTGTTCCTATTATCCATGGCTCAAATATAGTAATATATACCAGTAACAACACTTGAATGAAAAAATATTGACAATGGCTACACCATCAACTTCCCATACTTCTAAATGCACAGCATCATCTTCTTTGAGTGTAAGTATCCCAAACCCATTAATTTCAAAAAATTCATTTGACAATGCACATGCAAATTACTCTCCACCTAACCAAGTGTGAGGACTCACCTGCGCATCTGTTCGATCCACTAAAGGGAATCAAAATACTTATTTGAAAAAGAACTCATGGATAAGCTCTCAGGCTTATTTTTTATAGATTTGAAAATTGATTCTTAGAGTCGCCATCTTAATTTATTTTTATTTGGAAAAATATAAGGAAAAAAATCTATTTGACTCTAATTATTACCCAAAGGAAAAAAGATTACTAGCCTCAAAACCAAAGAAGATCCGGGGACTAGGTTTTCGTTTACTTTAAAAAAATAAGTTTGGCCAATTAATATAAGAGTGACTTAAAATATATTTCATGAATAATCTAAGATTCATGAACAATTTATAATATATATTTTTATTCAACTCATCCATTCAATAATAAAGTAAATACACAAGTAAAGTTCAAAAGAAAGTTAACATTACAATAAAAATTCCAAACTTAAGAGATATCTACTTTAGCCCTTATGGGTTTTAGAAAAATCACACATTCTCCAAATTAAGCCTAATAACAAAGCAAAATAAAATAAAATCATGGCTATGGTGAACCACAGAAGGCTTTGCAGTAGCTGCAAAGGCATGTGCGACGCCACAGAGCAAAAGGCCCTTGTTTCACCCATTTCGCCCATTTTTGCTAGTTTCTTGTTCGTTTTTCATGATTTCAGTTGCATTGTATTCATTATTTAGTCTCAGATAATTTAACAATGATTTGAAGGTCAAGGGATAGTTTTCATTTCTAGGGGCTCCATTTTTCAATTTCCCATTTTAGTGGTTTTTAGCAATTTCGGCTTCTAGAGGTATGTTCACCAAGCCTATGTACTTCTAAGATTCCAATGCATACCAAAGGATGCAAAATTAGGGGTTAACACTAAGACATAGCCATGCCTTCACCATAGCCACCTATACCAACTTTGCTATAAACATCTCAACCTAAAATAAAACCACAACTTACCCGTACACATAGGATTGTCACTAAAGCACAAAAAAACATCTTTGAACAAAAAAAAAATTGTTACACAGTTAAACAACCCCTACCATTTATTCATGAACCAACATATGTGTCACAAGTCTTCATGACCCAAATTGGCATATTGTCCTTTCTAAGGAACTCAATACCTTGGTTCGTAATGGCACGTGGGGTATTATACCTCTCATGCAAAATAAATTAGCAATAAGATGCAAGTGGGTTTTCAAAATTAAAAGATAATGGTACTATGGCTTGCTATAAAGCTTGCCTTGTTGCCAAACGGTTCCATCACTAGTTGGACTTAGATCTTACTAAGACATTCAGTTCTATGGTGAAGCTAACAACAATTCGAGTGGTGTTGACAATTGCAATTTCAAATAAATGGTCTATTCGACAACTCAATGTCAATAATGCTTTTTTTCATAGGACTTCAAAGGA